>JAOUZG010007398.1:0-19590 GCA_026289955.1 Argiope argentata | reverse complement strand
AAAAAAAAAGGCTTTGTAGATCAGATCATTCGCAATATCGTGAAGAGGGTAGGAATGGTGGAGTTATCTTGTCTTCAGAACTAATCTGATCTCCGATAGCACCGCCTTTGATCTTGGAAACTGTGACCTCTCAAAATGCCCCTTAAAGAAAGCTAGATATTAAGTGTTATTTTAAGCGCAAACTCATAAGATATCGCTATCATCAAAACTTAAGAATGAGTAATTTTCTTTATCAGTGTTAAAAGTTCAACGAAGAAAAAAAAGTCATCGTTGAAACAATACACCCACTGATTTTTGATTATGTTACAGTGAAATAAAATTTTGATGCCTCAAGAAATAATACCTCTTAAAATAGAAGACGAATTTTAAAAAGTTATTTCTCTCAATAAAATACTCGTTAGACTATTGCAATAAGCATACCGTACGCACGTAGTTAGATAACATATTTAAAAATCTAAAAAGTGTTTTAAAAAAATCCATCAACTTTTGGTAAGTTTTATAAATGCATTTGAAACAATTTTTGCCCAAATTTTTAAGATATTCTGTTTATTAAAATACAAAAAAAATGAAGATTAAAATGAAATCTGCTATGCATATTTCAATGTATCATGTGAGAGCATCATTTCTTGAACGGCCAAGCACCGCGTGCTCGTGCGAGTTAAATGATATTTTTATTCATTTTAGAGGTTTCATCGAATGAGTCACTTTAGTATTGCAAACGATCCAAAAAACTTTGTCTCGTATTGATTGTTTTAAAAAATATATAACATTTCCTATTTATTTCATTTCATCTAATCACGTGCTCAAAATGACATTTTTCTAGGTTTTATTAGCTGTAGTCATTAACTTATTTTTTTAAAAAAATCAGAGTGTTTGTAAATGCAATGGCAACGCGTTATTAAAACCTGACTTTTTGAGCTGCTCGTGCAGATAATAAAATTTTTATTTCCCGCCAACGGACTTTTGTTGACGCCAAAAACAACATCATGTTCTGACACGATAATGAAGTATTATATTTAGAAATGCGTAAATATATTGCTCTGCAAAATAATAAAAAAAATGTTTCTGATTCACAGATGAATCAAATACGAAAATGTGATTAATTTCGTCTTTCTATGAGTTAAATCATGCTATCTTAAATTTGATGGATTGCATTTTAGCATTAAGGAAAATTGCGAGTTCTTTGGAATAGACTTTAATACTTTGATGTGTGAAGAAAGATCATAATTTTTTTAAAAAAAGCTTAACATTCAAGATATATTACGATTCCGAATATTTTCATTCAAAAGTATTCTAGAACATTGGAGAGCAAGAATACAAATAGTTTTAATTAATTTAATTATTTTATTTTAATAATTCATACTTTTCAAATAATTACAGCCTTGAATTAAAAAAAACGCACAACAAATTTCATTTTACGAGAGAATCTAAAAAACCTCAACATTTTCTTAGATTTATAATGGGCGCGAAAAATACATGAAAATACACATTTTTCTTTACGCCCATTCAGAATTAATACATAAACGTATTGATTATCCATTAATTGCCATAATGAAAGAAACATACAATTAATGTGATGAATTTAATTTATTACAATAGGTTCTTTTCTGTCCTTAGTTCCAAAAAGTAAATTAAAAGGCAATAAAAATTGTATAATTTAGGATTGAAATTTACAGCTACAAACATTTTGGATTTAAAAAAAAAACCGAACATCAAAATAAGCAACAATACTTCACTATTTCCTTTCACTAAATAATAAAAAAATATCCGTCTCGCCAGTAATAATTCTCTCTTTTTTTCAACAAGTTTCGACTATTAATAGCAAACGAAAAATACACAAACAAATTCAAATAAAACGTATCTCGCTAGATGGCAATATGTGAAATCGTCTGCCACCTTGACAAGATAAAGAGGTGACCTGGAAGTCTATTATTCTTTTTAACAATGTGACAATGCAAGGTTATTATGGATAGTTGTTTCGTAACTATTATCCGCCTTCAAATTTATAAAACTATTCATTATTATTAAATTATAATTTTTACAACTTGTGGTGCATTATATGCACATGTATTGAAACCAGCATAAAAATATTTATATTTTATATCTTAAAATAATAAATTCTTTTCGTACAAATATACATAACTTTTAGTTCTTTTATTTACTGAACAACAATTCTACATAAATGTGTATTTCTATTTTAATATAAAAATAACAGAATAATCAAAATCTTCCTCAATTCTTATGAAAATAAATTTTTTAATTTTGTAATCAATGAAATATCTTTTATATTAATTATTTAAAGAAAAACTATTTCTTTATAAATAAATTTTTAATCGATTTTTTTTCAAATATATTAAATATTAGAATATTTAATTTTTTTTATAAATTCTTTGCCCTTAAGTTTGTATTTTTATACTGTTGTAGAATTAATTATACAAAAGATGAAATTAACAAATTCTTGTTTAATTATACCTTTAAAATATTTTACCTCTTTAATGTTTGAATTTTTTTTAAAACGAATAGTAAATATAATACGCATTAAATTCCATTAAGCTTAATATGTATTTTAAAAATAAACAGAATTTGCCGATAAAATTATTTTTTTTATCGATCTTTGACAATGAATCAGAATTTGCCAATCTTTTGACAATGTTTCAAAAATTTAATTGTTAAAGAATTTAATTTTTGTTATAAAAGCAGGTTTTAATTGCATTTTTTTAAAGATTTAAAGTAAATTATTTATAACGCAAGATAATCTTTATTAAGACCGAATTTTAAAATAGCATGGTATTAGGGAATTAGAATAATTTCTTAAGGGAAAAATTCTATTTAACTAAAGTTGATAATTTTATCAAATTGTTCCAAGATTAATCAGGAAATCTGGTTTAGAAAATGAGATTTTTTTTTTAAAAAAAAAATCTTGTGATTCTTAAAATGTTACACATGTTTTCATTTAAAACTACATAACTAATGCTATAATCATTTTAAATAATTTCCTGCATAGAGTTATTGTAATTAATATTTTATTCTTAATTTTTTTACTACCCGTGCTTACAAATATAAAGTTTTTTTTTCTGTATTTAATTATTATCCTCTACAAAAGAGAAATTCAATTATTCATTTAATAAAAATGTGAAATAAAAGCAATATTTAATAATAATTTTAATAGTGATATTATTTTTAATATTTTTTATAATAACTTTTTAATAATAATTTTATATTAAATACCCGTGCATACAAATATAAAAGTTTTTTTTCTGTATTTAATTACCCTCTACAACAGAGACGTTCAATGATTCATTTAATAAAAATGTCAAATAAAAGTAATATTTAATAATAATTTTATAATAATTTAATAACTTTTATAATAATATTATTTATAATTTTTTATAATAACTTTTTAATAATAATTTCAGAATTTTATACTAACTACCCGTGCATACAAAGTTTTTTTTTTTTCAGTATTTAATTATAATCCACTACAACAGAGAAGTTCAATGATTCATTTAATAAAAATGTCAAATAAAAGCAATATTTAATTCTGATAAAGAATCGACAAAAATATAGCGAAGAACAAATGCAAATAAAAAATAATGTCTGCCCTTCCAGTCCTTCGGTGTCACTGCGGGGATCACGCAACGCACGTGTGGGAAGGCCGATGCATGACGTCATGCATGAAACGAAGCATTTGCATTCCACGTCTCAGACTAGTTTACCGATGACTAATAAATTTGGGTTAAGGTATGGATAAAATTTTCACTTTTTCAAAATGGACACGAAATAGAAAACTTATTTTTAACAATCAGAATACAGATTATATAAAAAAAAGAAAATCTAATTAATCAGGAAACGAATAAAATCGTAGTAAGATATGAAATAGAATTATCTAAATCAGCCTATAAGAAGTTAAGTAAAATAAAAGGAAATAATTATTACAGAACTTTACATAATCTGAAAGATAGTAGTATTCAAGCTAAAATTCAGAATTAAGAAATATTTTTTCTAATTGTATCAATATTCAACTCTTAAAAGAATTGCCAGAAAAGGGGGAGGGACGTAATCTGTGTTGAATTTGATAAAAAGAAATCGGAATTCTGAAAATAATTTCAGTATCATGCGTAATCGTTTGAAAAATATCTTCGTGTTTAGTAGTGCTATTAAAATTAAACATAAATCAATAATAAATAAATAAATAAACTTCTAAAAATAAATGACCAAAATTAAAACACTTTCCAAGAATATCATAATAACGCTTATAATAAATAACAAAAATAATAAAATAATTTTATAACAAAATTGTGACAACACATAAAATTTTATGATTCAAAGCTAAATTTAAATATAATTTTATTATTCCTAATTTATAGTTCATAAAATTTGGATGTAAAGCACATTATTTTGCTGTCCGAAATTCATGTTTACAAACTAATTCTTCACAAACCTCAAAATCAATCAAATAAATATAAGCAAGAAAATAACATTCACTTTTCACACACTGAATTCTACAAAAAAAAAAAAAAAAAACATAAAAAATATGTTGGCTTACCTGTGAGAAAAAGATAAACTTACATCGAACCAAAAAATCCAAAATGTCATTCACAGTTTTTGACAATCGCACTCGAACACAAAAAACCGAAAGAAAAAATATCTAAACAAAACAAAAAGATATTCCACACGACAAAACAATAATTTTTTTTTCTTCTTTTTCCTTCTATCTTTCGACCGGATACGTTCCGAGCTGTTCGCCGGCCCAACGACGAATGAGAACACTCGAACTGCACGGAGTGACAGCTGTCTGTTGAGACAGAGGCATTGAAAGAGATGAAGTAACACCAACGCGACCGCTGTGGGCGTACGAATAAATTGCGTTCTTTTCGCGCTAGATAAATTACGCGCCGTTCTGTCACGGAAGGCAACTTTACCCTTGAAAAGGAGCCTACGATAAACTTTTCGTCGTATCTAAGTCACGCACAATGCGATACTGTATCGATCGTTCTGATTAGCTGCAGTGTAAAAAGAAGAAAAAAAAGAAGCCTTAGATTTTAGAACAAGATAGTAATAACTTGTTTTTGTTGTGAATTCGATGCATTATTCTGTTTTCCGGCATGTTGCTGTTATTTTCGGAAGTAATTTTGTGCAATTATCCAACCAATTGTCCTCAAGGCCATTTTTTATAACTTTATTTTATTCTTTTTTATTTTTAAGCAATTTTGCTATTTTGACGACGGATTATAGTTGTTCGCAGAAAAAAAGAGAGAGAGGCATTGTTTTAAAATGGACGAGAAAAGTATAAAGATGAAATTTTGAGTTTCCTGCAAGAAATCCTAGAACAAGTTAATTTTGTTAGCTAGTTTTAAGTTTTCTAAATAGAACATTACAAAACATATTCTAGGTAGAACAGTTTAGAATTTGGTCAAAATATTATTAACCCTTTGCACTCGATTGTACCTCTTGGACACAATTTAAGACGGTGCATCATTTTGGCATTTTATTTTTCAATCTTTATTATTGTAAATACCTACAGAATCGTACAAGGATGGAGAAATTCAATTTTAAACACACACACAAATTTGGAGCAATAAACAAGACTTTGTATATTGAATAATTATGCATCAAATTGCTTTCCCGATTGCAAAGGGTTAACTAATACTCTACCTTTTTACCTGTTTATTGTCCGGCGGCTTGGCACAGAGGTAGCGCGTTTCCCCATGATCTCGGCGTCCCATGTTTGTGTCCCGGTTTGGGCATGGTTGTTATTCTGTTTGCTATCTGTGAGATGCGTGAATGTGCCCCCTCCCTCCCCCTGTAAAAAGGGGCTGTACAAGTGAATGTGTGTGTTTTTGTTGTTACTTATGGCATTTGTCATGAACAAGCCTCGCTGATACGATCAGCAGATTTTAAGCCGGAGATATACGTCTCTTGTTTCGCAAGTAGTGCCATCTAGGGTCAAGAGTACGACTTAGCTACACACACGCCACAACCCTTTTTAGGGGGCGATTTTCATTCATGCATATTCATTCATTCATCTCAGATCGTAATTTAGACCTGGAACAGAGAACGATCACATCAGACCCAGTACCCCGGTGATATTACTCTCGATATGGAGGACTTTGCTACCACTAACAGATTCAACGAGTGCCAGTCGCCACACACTCGGGAATGTGTGTGTGTCATCCTCAATTGAGCTAGAAGTCAGACTTCTGCCCTCGGGTACTCAGGGGGTACCCTCAGAAGCTACTGAACTCCCTCTTTAGCCGGCTTTCTGGCACAGAGGTAGCGCATTTTCCTTTTGTTCTGGCAGTCCCGGTTCGAGTATGGTTGTTCATCTGTGAGCTATCTGTGATTGTACCCGCTGTAAAAAGGGCTGTGCAAGCGAATGTGATGAGTGTGTAGCTAAAGTCGTACTCTTGGCCCTATTTGAGGGCCCCTTGGCCCTACAAGAGACGCATATCTTCGGCTTAAAATCTGCTGATGCATCAGCAGAGCTTATTCATGGCAAGTGCCATAAATAACAATAACAACTTGTTTGGTTTTGCCAAAAAAAGATCTATAGTTAAAAAAGGTGTGTAGTTGAAATCTAAGGTTTATTTGTCATACAAATGAATAAACACCAACTTCCTGGATTTATACGACAGATAAAACCAATTAAAAGCTTTTAGTCAGACAATTACAGTTAGGAGTTAATTTTGTATGCAATTACTTGTCAATTAAGATAAAATGCAAAATGCAAATTTAATACTATAATCCTCTATTTATTTACAGAAAATAAAAATATGCTAAATCATAGTTATGAGTAAAACAATGTATCTTTCGACGTCAAATAGCGAACACATTACCATTTTGTGCCCTGTGACGTCACATGAAATCATTCCATTATTTTAACGTTTATTTAAAACCAATTTTAAATCGATTCACATGTTATATCAGCTTCACGTTAAACGTTCATTGGAATTATATCTTTTTAAATGTGATTATAGTTTGCTAAAATATTATATTTGTCTTATTCTGAAGAAGAAAAAAAAACTACGAATTTCTAAATCAAATATTTATTTTACTTTACAGACTGTGGTGGTACATTTTGATATTTTGTGTCCTAGATATAATGTATTATAAAGTTGCCTTTAAATTTAATTTTTCAGTTTAGCTTTATTTCCACATATTTTGAATAATTTATAAGCTCACGGTAAATGTTAATTTTTTTTCGTTAATAACAGTTAGTAATAGTTTATTGGGGGGGTGCTAAATCGCTGGACCCCCAGTGTATTGCATCTGCCAATACCACTAGATGACTAGCCCTGCTAGTTCATTAGAACTTTTGACAGCGGCATAAATGCTTTCCTACATTTATTATCATGTCAGAACATAATATTGTTTTTGGGGTGAAAGTTTTGGCGTCAAGACAAATCCGTTGGCGAAAAATAATTTTTATTATCTTTTTTAGATGGTTGTAAGTTAGCAAAGGGAGTAGATATATAAAATTGTAGAAGTTAGATAGAAAAATAATAAATAATGAAAATAAGAACAAAAAAATGTTTCACAGTTAGAACAAACTGATGATACGATGGACGAGGATATAAATATTTGCTTCTCTGAAATAAACTGTGGACAGATTCTAAAAAAAAGCTCTTTGTATTTCATTTTGTTTTCCTTTTCTGTTACGTATCTATTCTCCTTTATGTTTTTCAGAGAAAAAAAAACATTTTATTCGAAACTTTTCATATATGATGAAACTTTGTTCTTAGAAGTTCGGACCAGCTCATTGTAACAGAATACACAAGATAAAAACCTTGGCGATGTTTCAGTTGTTTGGCGATGTTCGAGATGAATATTTTGAAAAATTCTCCGAAATAATTATATATATGAATATTATCACAAAACTGATTTTAAAAATCTATTAAACAAAATATACCAATTAAGTGACAATTTAAAAAAAAATGGAAAAATACCTTTGTTTCGTTATAAGAAAAAGATTATAACATGATATAAAGAAAAAATCTTTTGGTTTAGAGATTTACCAAATAATTTGCTTAAAATTCTGTAGCTAAATTCAGAAATAAATTATTCCTGATGTAAGAAACAAATTGACCTTATATCCAATCTTTAAATATTGAGAATCAACCGATAAGTAACATGAAATTTTCAATTTTTTTTTCGTATTTTAAAGTATTAAAACCAATAAAAAATGAAAATGAAATCTATGCATATTTCAATGTATAATTTCTTGAACGGCCCAGCACCACGTGCTCGTGCAAGTTAGATTATATTTTTATTCATTTTAATTGCTTCATCGAATTTGTCACTTTGGTATTGCAAACGATAAAAAAAAAAAACTTTGTCTCGCATTTATTATTTAAAAAATATCACATTTCCTATTTATTTCATTTCATATAATCATGTGATTAAAATGACATTTTTCTCGGATTTATTTGCTGTAGACATGAACTTATTTTTTTAAATCGAAGCTTTTGTAAATGCGATGGCAACACGTTATTAAAAGCTGATGTTTTGAGATGCTCGTGCAGATAATAAAATTTTTATTTTTCGCCTACGGGTTTTTGTTGACGCCACAAACCTCATCCAATAAACAACCTCATGTTCTGACATGATAAAAAGATTTAAAATAAACATCAAACAAACGTCCTCCATATCGAAAATAATATCACAGGGGATACTGAATCAGATGTAATTGTTTTCTTTTTCGCATTTAAATTACGATCTGAGATGAGTGGATTAATATGCGTGAATGAAGTCCGCTCCCTAAAAAGGGTTGTGGCCTGTGTGTAGCTAAGTCGTATTCCTGACCCTAGATGGCGCTACGTGTAAAACAAGAGACGTATATCTTCGGCTTGTCCATGGCAAGTGCCATAAGTAACAACAACATATATGCTTCTCCCCCTTTTTTTTTCTTACTGATACACATCAAAAATTTTCACTGCCCATTTTAATTCAGCATGATCATTAGAAATATATGGAAGACTTTTTGTAGAATGTAGGTAAAATGGAAGGGTTAATAAAGACACCCTCAAATCAAAGGGTTTAGGTATGCACTACCACCACTCTCCTTCCAGATGACGAAATAAGTCTCAGCATTGTCGAAGGCCCGATACCACTGATTGAATTTTCGAACAGCTAAAACCTTTTTTTTTTCTTCCTTTTGTTTTAACTACTTGGAGTAACGTTCATTAATACTATATCAACTCTATATACGTACTTTTGAAGCATTATTTCTCGATTTTTTCACATTTCATTTATTTAAATACCAAATATAGTTGAATGTTTTGCAAATAGTAGAAATCCATCTGTATAATTCTAGTCAAAATCAAATGAGTTATTATTATTTTTATTCAGTGTTGAGACTTATCATGAATATCAGATATCATATGAGGTGCTCATATTATATCATATGATCTCAAGCAATATTTAATAACGAATTTACAATACAAAATTCCCGTTGGTGTGGTGTGGAAGTTTGGAGGTGACAGCTCAGGTGTCGTTTTCGTCTTCTGACCGGGGCTCAAAATTACTAGGTCCGTGCCAAAATATCTTTAAAGTTGTTTACATACTGCAATTAACCTTAGTGCCCTAAGATTAATTATCCCTAGTGTTGACATTAATTTAACTAAACTAAACTAAAAACTATCATACGGTACTAATTTGCATTTATTTATTTTATGAATTCAAACTTTGCTGTTTAAAAAGTGTTCGTTTTAATTGTATCATAATTTTATAATCGTTCGGAGAATTAAGTTGGTCTAATTTTATGTTAAGTTATTTGCAAAATCAAATAGTATGCAAAAATCTACATTAAATTTACTTATATAATAAAAAAAAACTCTAATCATTCATAAATAAAGTTTCTTGTTGAAATATTTCGTGTATCAAAATAATTTGAGTCATAATGAAATTATCCGAATCACAAAATTCGTAACATTTTATTCTTTTGCTTGTTTCGAAATAGTAACGAAAATCATTGTCTATATAAAGAATTTAAGAATTCGAATTAAAAACATGAAAAGTTCTCAGAATAGGATATAATTAATCAATGCAACCTTTAAAGCAAAAATTCCATATTTCAATGCATGGTTAATTTGGGTAGATAAATTACAAAACGTGAGATTGCATTTTAAAACAAACATATTTTTTGAATTTTGATGAAATTTCTTTATAACGTTTATTTTATATTCGTAGAACTAAATATTTTCAGAAGAATTATTCTACTCTTGAGATAATATATACTGTTAAGGAACAGCTGCAATTTTTATTAAAAGGTTAATGTTTTTGAAAAGGATGCTATTTTGATGTTATGTAAATAGTTTCTAAATTTTGTTTTATTCCCTATCTTACATCTGTATTTATTGTATTTATGTACTTTGTGTCTATTATTATTGGCATTTTATTTTTGTTTTTTGCATTGATTTCCGTTTACTTTTTGGGTGAAGCATTCATCCATTGAACTGAAAACATTTGCTTCATTTATATTATTATTTTTTATAGCAAAAGATTTTGTGAAACTAAATCATTTGCTGTTTTTTTTCATTGTTTTCATTAAAAAAGTGCATCGCAGATGTTTGATTTTTTATCAAGATAATTTCATTTTATTTATTCTTATCACAATTCCATACGTTTAACCGAATAGATTAAAAAATATATTATTATTTTTTTTCTTCAGTATATCTTGGATTATCTCAAGATTTAAACATAAAACTAAGTTTATAAAATCAGATGAGATAATTCAAACCCAAAGGCTTTGATTCAAAATTATCAAAAATAATTATTTCAAAATGTATTAATGCAATTAATGTTTACGAACAAGAAATTCTACTATCGCTTCAATAAGCAAATTTTCATATAGTATCTGATGTGAAAATACTATAAATTATATTTTTTAACTTATCAAGAACAAGTAAAAAATAAATTATATTTTTTAACTTATATCAAAAGATATTAACCCTTTCCATTCGATGATGCCTCTTGGGTACCATTCAAGATGGTGCATCATTTGGACGTTTTATTTATATATTTTTCAATTCTCATAATTGAAAATATCCACAGAATGGTAAAAAGGCGCGGAAATTTAACTTTAAACACACATATATAAATTTGCAGCAATAAACAAGCCCTTGTATATTTAATAATTGTGCATCGAGTTACTTTTCCGAGTGCAAAGGGTTGATTAGGTTTAGTTTATCTAGAACTTAGCTTCTGAGGGAATTTATTTCCTGATTTCTATTTTTCTATTATAACTACTATGGATGAATTAACTTGAAAAATAAATAATATGAACGGTAAAAAATTATTTGTACTTTTTAAAAATATTTTTTCAACACTAAATAAGTTTTTAAATAATTACGATTTCATTGTTCAAAATTTTTATTTATTTTTCCTTTTCTTTTTTTTTTTAAAATATTTTTAATATTTTTGGCACCTAACGCTAAGCAAAGTTCGGAATCAAAGATAATAATAATAATAAAAAAAAAAAAACTCCTGAAATCTGCTTTTTAAAATTTCAAATGATTACATAAGAAATTTTTTATTTTGCAATATAAAATTTGATTACTGCTATTTGTATTTTTACATAACAGTTAGTTACACGAAATGATCTGATAATGTGAAACCATTCGAAATCTTTAGGAAAAAAAAAAAGAGTTTGAGCCTCTTGCAATAACATTTTTTGCAGAACAATTATCAAAAAGGTTTCACTCAACAAACTTAAAACTAAGCAGTTAAAACTAACTAAGAGTTAAAACTAAGCAGTGATTATTCAGAATCTAAACTTAAAAGTTTCCAATTTAATATATTTTCTGATATTTTTCTTTTTCTACATTGCCGATTTAAATTTAATTCTCACAGTAGATAATTTTTGATAGCTAAGGTATTTATATGTGATTTTCGAAAGAAACTTCTTTGGGGCCTCCTCTGTTTTAATATTTTAGTAACGAAGAACATTCATTAAAGAAAAAAAAAGTAAAAGAAAATTTTTATTCAATTTTGGGTCCCGCAAATAAGTGGGCCCCCGGGCAACTGCCCCTTATGCCCCTGCTTTAGTCAGGCCCTAATGAAGTGCCTTTACTGACTTTCCCGATCGCCGCTCGAGCAGTTCGTTTTTTCCCGCTATTGCACTGATTTGTCCGATCTTTTTATATTTATTAGTTTCCAGTATTTCTAATAGATGTCTCTAGTTGCCCAGTAAAATGCGGATTGACAACTAGTTTCCAAACTGGTTTGAATGTCAAATTCTATAGCTTTTTCTTCACGAGGGAAAAGGAGCGGTAAAAGGATTTTGATTTCACGTCTTCAGAGTATCATTGCTGTGAATTCCATTTCTTCTCATTTTTTTTTGGGGGGGGGATAAATTAGAAGAATAATCGACAGTGAGTGGCTTATAACAGATAATAATTCTGATAATGGTTCTGATAGGGTATGGGAAATATCTTTAAATGATTCTGGCAGTGGTGAAAGTTTATCATCGGACTTCTCAAGTGACGAGGGAGCTGAAACTTCAGGTGATTTAATTCAAGTGCATAACTTTTGTGAACTTGAAACTAATAATTCTCATGCACCCCCTCCGATATTTCCTTTCACGGTGCATACAGGTGTCCATAGAAATATGGATGTAAGTGACGGAACTTTACTATTTCTTGAGTTTTCTTTGATGGTAACCTCATTGGAATGATAGCTTCTGAAACTAATAAGTATGCTGATATAAGTATCCGAAATAGTAATCTTCGAAGATACAGTAGAGCACTAAAAAGGGAACTAACGACAATAAAACGAATTTAAAGTGTTTCTTGCTTCGAGCATTTTATAGGGAATTGTGAAAAAACCTGATATTGAGCAATATTGGTGTAAAAAGCATTCAACATCAACGTCAGTTTTTTCAAAAATTATGTCTTATCGTCGTTTACAAATTATTTATCACTATCTACACTTTTTGATGATTCTATAGGGTGTTCAAGAATTATTGTCGGGGTTTCCGTACCTCATAACTTTTGAATAAAAAATATTTAGCAAAAACTGATTACGTATTCGTAAATTACAACTCAGAGAATTTCACGTGGCAACAATGCAATCTCAGCGCATTTACAGTCTGGGTAATTATGACATCATAAATAAAAATGGCAACAGTGCAAGAAAAAGCAATGTTTGTATTGTGGTTTTACGAAACTTAATCAGTCATAACTATTCAACGTCACTTCAGGACCAAGTACAATAAAAGATCCTCCTTCGGATAATTCTATCAGATTCTAGTTAACACAATTTCAGGAAACTGGTAGCGTTCTACACCGAAAGGGAGCGGGAAGACCAAGCAATTCTCAGAAAGATGTCGATCGCATCCAAGAAACGTTTACTCGTAGCCCACGAAAGTCAACGAGACAATCAGCTGTGCAGTTACATATGCCGCACGCGACAATATGGAACGATCTCCATAACCGCCTTCAGCTGAATGCCTACAAAGTGCAAATTGTCCAAACTTTAATATAAGCTTTTTGTGCACTTTAATATCGTTAATAAAATTCTATGAGTTGTAATTTACGAATACGTAATCGGTTTTTGCGAAATATTTTTTATTCGAAAGTTATGAGGTACGGAAACCCCGACAACAATTAATGAACACCTTATATATTTGATCCTAAAACACATGAATGTCCAAAATTACAAAAACTTTGGCCTATAATCAAGCATTTGAATAAGCGTTGTCAAGAATTAATAACTCTTTAAAGGGATGTAACAATCGATGAGAGCTTGATGCTTTTTAAGGGGCGATTACACTTGAAACAATATATACCGCTGAAAAGATCAAGATTTGGTATAAAATCTTTCGCTTTGTGCAAATCGAAATCTGGTTATGTATATGAATTTATTATACATGCTGGAAAAGGGACGCTCTTCGATGATAATGACCTACATCTCAAGTGGTAATGATGCTTATGAAGCCACTATTAAATAAAGGATATTACCTTAACGACAGATAACTACTATACATCCCCAGAACTTGCAGATATCCTTCTCAGCTATCAGACAGATATTTCTGGTACATTGAAGATAAACAGAAAAGATATTCCAAAAGAATTACAGTCCAAAAAGCTGGAAAAAGGCGAAATTTGTGTTTATCAAAAAGCAAGGATGCACAACCTTTTCAGGATGAGGGGCCAAAATATGAAGAAGGATCATGACGAGGGCTAAAGCAGTACATGAATGTTAAAAATGTGAAAACACTGTGTTTTTGAGGTAATATGCATGAATTGCAATTATTAGTTTATTTATTTTACTCATGCAAATTATGCAATAAATAAATGAAAAAAAAAACAACACAAACATTATAGATATCATTAAAATGCTTCACCTCCAAAAACAGATTCCTGCTAAAAAGGTACCAAACTTGAAATGGAATAACAGAGACAGAGCAAAACGTTTTGGTAACTATACAGAGAACACAATTTAAATTTTGAAAAAAAAAATGTAATCAAAATTAGTAAAATTAATGAGATGGCTAGAATTAAATACTAGAAATTATAGATTTTATGTTGTGCTTAAGATTGGTTGTGGCAATACGTAGAACAGAAGAAAGGTTCTCATCTGCTATTCTATTTCTTATTTTTAATTCATTAGAGAGAAAATTTGCTCACAAATGTAAGTGCTGCCAAAAAAAGTTATACATGCAGCTGTATTTTGATTGCAGCATGAAAATTTCTCAGGTGAATCTTTATAAAATTCTAATATCGGTTTTTCTTTGAATTGATTTTTGAGAAAAATCAACATTTTGTAAATCAATTAAGGCTAACTGCATACTCTCATGGATTTAAATTAACATAAAATGGAGAAGAAAATACATTAATTTTAAGTTTGGCACTTTTCAAAATCTGAAAACCATGGCTTCGTGCAATCACGTCCGCGAGCTTCTCCTAAACGAAAACTCGTACTCCCAGGTAGCCACGAAGGAAACAAACTGAAAAGATGCTTGATAAAAAGTAAATAAGCTTGATGAACAATTGTAAGTTATTTATTCTGATGTGGAATCGTTTTCGTATCAGGTCCCCTCCCCCTGTTTATTTGAAAAAAGTCTCATTTCATTTTAAATTAGTCATATTTTATTAACAACATTCGCAGGCCAATTTCATAGGCTACAGCGGGTCAATTTTTGGTCCGCTGGCCATAGGTTGTGCATCCCTGTCAAAGATGAAAGGTTTGCATTGTTAAATGGATGGATAAAAAGACTCTAACCTTATTAGCCACTATACACAGTTCTGAAATGATTGAAGTGGCGTCCCATAACAATGAAATCGGAAAAAAAAACAAAAGTTGTTATGGAATGCAATAATACTATGGAGGATGTTGATAGAATAAATCAACACCTCACAAATTATCTCATTATAAAAAAGAGAGAAAAAATATTTATGATATTTTTTTAAAAATATTCACCTTTTTGATGTATCAGTGTGGAATACATTTGTTCTATACCAGAAGAATGGGGGGAAATACTCTCATTTGAATTTTAGGCTAGACTTGGTTGATCGTCTGATTGAAAATTCTGGATCAGTAAACAAGAAAAAAAACCGACCTGGAAATTTACCGAATCCTTTACGATTGACGGAGAGACACTTCTTAGAGGTGAATCCACCCAACGAAAATAAACTGAGACCGACGAGGCAGTGCCTTGTATGTTGTTTGAAACGAAATGATAATGGAAAAAGAATAAGAAAAAAAAACTAGATACCTTTGCCCTGACTGTGATATAGGCCTCTGCTTGTCTCCATGTTTTAATATTTATCATACAAAAGCTGTGTTTTGAAATTAAATATAAGTATTAAAAAATGCATGCTGTTTTAATTCTTCCTTTTCTGTAAATTTTCTTTTCAGTTGAGTTAGCCTGTTCGTTAAAAAAGCCAACTTTAAGTAAATTTTTTTTTTTTTTTGCTAAAATTAAAAATTATAATAAATCAATAAATTCAATGCAAAGTTTTTAATGCAGACTTTGTTTTATATAAATTGTTTAAATACAAATATCTATGTAGGATAACCCACGGAGTTATTTTATTTAGCCATCATCTGCCTTCATTTCGTTCTGTCAACATTCTATGATACATGCTATTCAAAGAAAGAGTTGTAAAAGGTTAGATCATTTCCCAGAGGACGATACTTTTAATTAGCACAACATTTCAGAACAACGCCATCTATCGGGCTTTTGAAAAACTGTCCCAATTAATATAGAGGCAGAGGTCCCACTAACATCAGTAATGGAAAGACGACTGTCTCCATGCGTTAGCGGTTCGCCATCTCAAAGCTATGCGGCTTCGTGGTAATAGATTTTCAGTCATAATGTTTTGCTACTTCTAACGGCCTCCTAGAGAAAATAATCTAACTTTCTGTTTGTTTAATATCTCCATGCTTTAATTCTTTTTAATATTTCCCTGTAAATACTCCCCCCCTGTAAATATTCTCCTTTAAATCTAAATAAATTCTTTTATTTTTTCTAAAGAAGTATCTTCATCCTTCGTTTGCATTATTTTAATCTTGGTTTAGAAACTAACTCGTAAATATTTAAAAACCTCTAGACATCACGCCACTAAAACCCCGCTGTCTGAAGGGTCTAACGTTTTCAAAAGATGTGGTTGGACTACCAAATGTTGTTGTTGTTACTTATTGCCCTTGCTTATGGACAAGCCCCCCGCTGATGCATCAGCAGAATTAAGCCGAAAGGAGCGTCTCTTGTTTTTGAAGTAGCGCCAACTAAGGCCTAGAGTACGACTTAGCTACACACTCTCCACATTTACTTGCACATCCCCTTTTTACAGGGGGCACAGTCACACATCTCACAGATAGCACACAGAAGAACAACCTTGCCCGAAACGGGACTCGAATTCGGGACTCCCAGAACACGAGGAAGACGCGCTACCTCTGTGCCAGAAAACCGGCACTACCAAATGTATATTAAATATGTGCTTATTTTTGGACACAATTTGGAAATAAAGTGAAACTGTTAAGTGGTTAATAGGATTGCTAACATTTTATTGCACGTATGGTATTAAATTCAAATCTTGCGTCGATTTTGAGACGCCCTTTGTAATTGAGGAGCATATCAACGGCGCTCTGTGTATAATTTTCTGATTTATCGGTCACCCAGCCACTCTCGGGTGAGTAGCCACAAAAGCGATGAAAGTCAGACGTCCTTTGCCTAATCTTTTCAGGAAGCGCTCAATGAAATGGAGAGATTAATGGATCTCTCTGCTTCCGTTGGGGCAGCAACCTTTTTTGCCTTTCATCGGTGCTCTCGAAATCTACAGAAGTCATAACATTATGACAAAGAAATAAAACTGAAAAACATTTTTTACTAATTTATACTTTCTACTTTTGGAAATAAAATTTGAGTACTTTCTGTTTATTTCTATTTGTACGCATTTGAATGACATGATTTCGGTTTAACAAACAAAACCAGCCACCCGGACTACCCTTCATACTGAGGTTCATTTTGTATTAAGAGTACCCAACAATCGGCTAGATATCCAGTTTTTTTTTTAATAATAAGCAAACCTATGAAAAAACAGTAAAAAAACAGAAAAAATATAATCCTAAAAATGAAAAATTGATGTCTCAAAAGTGTTAAATCGCCAATTTGTTGCACACGCGTTTTGAGGCTTCAAAAACCTCAAACCAAAAGAATAGCATGCTCTCACATGTTAAAAACATGCATAAAAATAATAAAACAGTAGTAGTATAATAAATAAAACAGTTTTTAAATACATTTTTTCATGTCCCCCCTGCTTAAATAAAAGGTTTTTTTTTAATATTTGGATTATTTTTTACTTTCATAATTCAACATTTTAAAATCAGTTTTTTTTTAACCCCTTAACCGGTTTATTTTCCTTACTGTCTAATAAGATGACACCTTCTATTTTGAGAATAATTTTGATTCAAATGGAAATCCATGGAAAACTTGGCTTATCTACGTATTCGAAGTCATTTTGCTATTGAATTATAATTGTTATGAATAATTTATTTTTTGTTTACAATTATCAAAATTCGATAAATCGATGCACGTACGGCGTATGGGCAAACCGGCTAAGGGGTTAAATCAATACCAATTGATTAGTGATTAGTTATATTAAAGATAAATTTTGATTTCAGTGTTCGTTATATTATGGATAGATAAGCAATGAAGATAAGTAACATTTCTAACGGTAATACATATGATGAGCATTTTGATTGCAGATGTAACACTTATTTATATCACTCATTCTTTCAAATTGCAGAAATATGGTTTTGTAAAACAAAAGCAATTAATAGACGATTTGTTGTCGGTTTTTTCCCAACCAGTTCTTTTTGATGAAATAATTACATTCGCTTTGCAATTAAGAATGTATGTCATACTTATCTGACAGCTGCTTTGTTACCAAAGCGAAAAGAAAAAAAAATTGCTAGAATTCGGGATATACAATAGCAAAAACAATGACAGAATTTGCAAATAAAAAGAGAATCGGGTACATTATGAAATAATTACGATTGTTATGTTATTTTTTTATGTTTAATTAGACAGATTACTTCGCGTTTGCTGCGGAGAATTTGATCGTAAGTAGTTACATCAATTTAAAACAAATAAAATGAAAATTAATTTTTTCTCATGCGGGATTCTACTGAATTTTTTCTTCTTCTTGCGCAGTCAGACATATAAATAATTATTCAGTTTTTCTATTTGATTTACTCTGTTCTTTCTGTACTATTCTGTATTATTCTGATAGGAATAATAGATATTTTCAAAATTCCAAGTACGCAAGTGATTTTCAGCCTTGTAAATTAATTTTCGAATTTCCTTTCGAAAAATAAAGGCAATATATCAAATACCGTCAATTAAGCGCTAAACGCGCTAACGTAAGAAACGAATGCATTTCTACCTCTGCAAAATGGACTCTTCCTACAGTAACCTGTTTCTATAACGCCCACCGTAAACATAGACAATTGTCGACCAGAGATCTTGTCATGGACAGGCAGTACTTTAGGTGGTCTTGGGATGAATACCATCAGCGCACCTTAAAATGGAACCCCTCCCATACCTGATGGGGGCACAAGCAAAGGAATCAATCTTGCAGATGATCAAGGTCGAATTTTTGCCCCACTTTAAGAAGGGAATTCCAATTCAATTCTTCCACACTCTCTTTTCCCAAGGTCAGAATGTCAAGGTCACGTGAATAGTGTCCGACCATCTGATCATCCGTTTTCTACCAACTTACAATCCTTTGGTTCCCAGCTCCAAGAAGAGACTTGTGGATGCAGCTGATATCAACTCCAATTTTCCAGCTGTTGAAAGGCTGCGAATTAATGAACTCTGTTACCAATCTGGCGATTTAAATTTTCAAAATTATTTCGGTTTAGGCCTTAGATAGCTACGATGTGCTAAAAGCTCACAAATTTTTTCTTGAATTTTTGGGGAAAAAAAAGTTATTTTAGTCACAATAGAAAAGGCAAATCTATTTAAGTTCTCTTACCTCATATATAGTCTCTATATTCTTTTAATTCATTAATTATATCACACACACACACACACACACACACACACACACACACACACACACACACACACACATATATATATATATA
>JAOUZG010007389.1:0-12934 GCA_026289955.1 Argiope argentata | reverse complement strand
ATTCTTCGATGAGTATTCTACAATCAGAATAATAATCTGCTTTCTGCCCTAATGCAGAAAAACAGGCTTCAATCATCACTAAATTATCTTTAGATAGGGGATCTAATTATACAACAGAGACTTGGGAATCTGACCAAGTCAAGGTTATTACTCTATTTCGTGACACAAGAACTCTCCCCCTTTGATTGTTACTTTTGAGGATCTTGTTTCTTTCATTATTTCTCTCGAAAGAAGGTGTAAGAGACCACTCTGATAAAGAAGCGAATTTTGATACCATTTGGTTTTGATGGGGGACTCGAACCCTCATGAATTGATGCCAATATTCTACATTAATTTAGAAACTATATGTATTTACAAAACTGGATGTGAGATAAAATTGTATATCATTAAATAAATTGTCATGAGAAAAGAAGGGAAAAGAATAACCAGAATTGCATCTGGAATGTGTTAGCCTCTCGTAAGCAATAATTATTATTTTTATCCTGCCGCAATGTATTTTGCGGTTACAGAATTCATTCTTTGTTACAGTTACAGTATTTTAATTATTTTTCTGTTTAACTATAATAAATAATTCTAATGAGAAAGTAATTTAATCTCCGTAGAAAGTAATATGTGAAAAAGAGATGCATGCACAAGATATTATATTTAGGGTTATATATTTTCTAATCCAAATTCTTACCATAGAATGTCAGAAGTAGTCACAATATTCAATCATTATCGAAAGTAGTCACGTATAATAGATCTAGTTTAAATTATGACTGAAATTCTCGTTATTATGTTTTAAATCCTGATTTCCAAAAAAAAACTTTAAGGTAAAAAAAAAACATATTCATTTTTCTCTGAACACTTTCATCTTGTTCAAAATTAGTTATAGAATGTAAAGTGCAAGACTGATATATAAATTTTATAATTACAAATAAGGTTTCTAAAAATATTTCGGAACCTTATAATATCATTCAAAAGAAATCCATATTTCATTTTTTGTGTTCAGACATTGGATTTTGCTGTATACAAGTAAACTATAATATTTTAATTTGCTTATATCATATACATATATTGCACTCAATTTCTTGATCTACGAATCTCCGATCTCCAACTTAGATGAAGCATCCAATTTGGAAAGTTATTATTATTTCACTCCATTTGCGATCAAAATTGCACAAGCTTTATCTAGCGATTGTTATGTGAATGAGTTACTCGTTTGATTTAATTACAGAATATCATATTATTAGCAGCAACAATCAGATAAGGATGATATAACGGAATTTTAATGTAAGGATACTATACTTGATATAGTTTTTAAACGTGAATTCAGTTGCTAAATTCAGTCGGCTTTTTATGAAGGGACCCTAGTGCAAAAAACCATTTGGAGCCCTAAATGTTTTTGCAAAGTCAAAATAAAATACAAATATAAGCACATTACTATTGCAATTTTATTTAATGCGGAATTTTGTTTTACTATTCATTATTTCAGGAAAATTGCAATTCATTTGCAATTTCTTTTTCGATGCTTAATCAAGTGCATTTCCGCGTTATGCAAACATGCTTGACCAAAGATAATAATAGTTTGTGTGGAATTTTCATCACCAATTGAAGCTTGAATTGTAATCTTAAGTCGAAGCAATTTCATTTCCAGAATTACTTCGTAGAAAAGAAAACAGATCTACTAAGGAGTTTTGAAATTCGGCTTTTCTTCTTCTTTCTTTTCTGTTAATTTTCTTTTTTGAAACCAAGTCTTGATAGCAAGAGAGACACTTTCTTGGTATGGGTACGATTAGGTCTACTAATATTAAACATTTTATATCATGAGTTATCAAAGTAATATATGGAATTTAACCTAGTATGTGAGGTAAATGACCGTATTTCATATTTTTAATTAATTGCAGACATTCGCTCATTTATAATAAAACCGCAAATTTCGTATATATAGTAAAACTCATTTATTGTAGAACTTAAGTTTCATCTTACTTTTTTTCCACCTGCTTTTACCATTCAGAACATTATTTTTAGTTCTTGATCGTATTAGGGCTCTCTCAATTGAGCGGCCCCGTGCTTAGCATCAGCCGTATGCTTCAGATGGTCGACCCTGGCTAAAATCGACGTTAAACTAAAATAACAGAGAATATCTAGCTTTACACTCAATCATCCTCTAATTTCTGATTAATTAAAAAGGTCTTTAAATGCCGCTCTTAAATGTGACGAAATTTCATTTCAATTTATTGTTATATTTAAGAGAGACAAAAATGTGACATGTCAATGGTCTTGTCAACAAAATTAAATGAATCTATTTTTCAACTCTGCAGTCGTTCAGAATCATTATGCTAAGTGCGTTTTGTTGAAATAAATATTTCCCTTAATATCTTTTTTTATAAAAATTATCTTATAAATAATCTTACTTCAACTAACTAGTAAACAGAATCAACGACAAAATCTTGAAACAGTAAAAATAGAATTCGAAATACATAAGAATAAAAATTTAACTATCAGTTTTTTTAAAAAAATGAGAGAAAAAAGTAAAATGCGTCCCTAATCCATTAAGCTGTCTTTTCTTCAAATCCTCTTCATCAATTCATGTTCATGGGTAGGATGAAAAAAAATGATATTTTAATCCTAACGAACATCCATAAGCATATTTATCAGGGTATTATTTTTAACCCTGTCAAAACATGAGAAATAAGCTCTTTCAACTTTTCCATCGCGATACTCCAGACGAAAGTCTAGCTCATTTGCCGGCATGTTGGTCACGTGATGTTTAATTGCCGCTGCGAGGCAATTCTTGCAAAAACTTCTCTCAGTACCTTTTCGTTTTCCAAGGTGTGAGCAACCGAATTTTTTCCCCCAGAAGATTAAGAAGCAGTTGGCTCCAAGAAAGGTAGATTTCACTATTAACATTTGGTGTGATGTATAAAATAACAGAAAATAACTATTTTTATATTTTTGCCAATTTAAAATTCCTTTCATTTTAAGGCAAAAAAAAACGAATTTAAGATGAATTGTTATTAAATAAATGCTTTTATTAGACATCATCTGCTTAAAACTTCCGAAAGTTTTAATGATAAATTGAAAATAGTAATTGATAATTTTATCTGACTAAATAATTTCTTAATTTACCATTAGTTATAAAAATTTATGAATTAAATATTTTTCATTTTTTTATCGACCAGATTAACTGAACGGAATTTAATTTAATAAAAACTGCATTGTTATTGGAGAAAGATCCATTAGATTGACCAGCATAAAACTTGAATATTTCTGCAGTAAAATGTGTATTTTTTCTAATAATCATGCTTTTCGTAGCGTGCTACAATATCGAATCTTAATCCTGATTATTAAATGTACTGATGCTGATATTTCTCTATTGCATTCAAATTGCAATTAAAAATTTGACCTGTATTGGTTCATTTAATATTGAAGAAAGGTTTATTTCATTTCTTAAAAAATATATAGATAATATTATTGATTATAAATAAAACACAAAAAGGTTAGATTTTTAAGCCTCTTTTTTTTGCAATTTGAAATTTTTTCTCTAAATTTTTTTAACAATATGAAAAAAAAAACCTTTTTATAATTAGTTACTTTAGTGAAATCTTTTAATGCATGCTATCGTTATTTGTCAAACATATATGTTGCTATTTATTGCTTAATAGAATTAGCGACAGCATCACTACTGACGAATAAATTTTATTAAATACCTTAATTTTAACTTGTTGAAAAAAATTTAAGCATTTGTTTTTGATATACATTTATCCGTCAAATTTTGTTTTGAAAAATTTGACAAAAAAAAGAATTAATATGGATTATTATTTAGCATCGGGCCCAAATTTTCCAGTCTAGATTTTAAGTATTAATCTACTAATTTTGAGATGAGAACGTCTTTGAAATGAAAAATGGTTTACGTGAATTTAATTTTATAAATCTGTTTTTAATAGAACAGTTTTTCTTGGACTTGCTGCAAAAATTGTGAAAAAAATATCCCTCCTTTAAAACTCAAAAGTTTGTAGTCGGTTTGCAAACTGCTTTTATTCTTAAGAAGAAAAATAAGTAATTTGTGTGTGAAAACTGACTTATTTTTCTGAAAGATTTGGAGACTTATGTTGTAGATTCTGGAACATTCTGGCCACTTCACCTTAATTTCTATTGAAAATCGATTCTTTTTAATATTGCAGTTCGGTGCGAAGATCTAACAATTTTTAGCATTAAAAAGTTCAATCGGTTCGGCAGCGTAAGTGAATTTTGTTTCATTTTTAATGCATTTCTAACAAGCATTTCAAGTTTATTTGACAAATTGGCATCTCTTTATAATATATCTAACACTTAACAAATTTTTTGAGTCATTTACGCATTTATTTCCTGCTGTTTTAAACTATTGAATGGGCATTTGTGTGAAATCCTAAAAATTAAACTTTATTTTAATTCAAACATAGCCTTGATTTTTTTAAAAATTAAAATCTGTTCGTAAATAAAATTGAAAATTTCCTTAGAACTTGACAGCAAAATTTTAGCATATCTGACTTCCAAACTGTGCAATGAACTAAGAAGGTAATGTTAGATTTAGTATTTATTTTATGTCTCAGCACTTAGTCGTCTGCAAACATATAAATATCTTTACTAATTCAATAAATTTTATATTTCATTTGAAAAATTCTGAACCTTTTTTGTACAAGCAATTTTTCCCTTTATGAATTTTAGTACAATTTCTAATTTTTAAGCTTGCATCTAATTTACATACGACCATCATGTTACCGATTTATTTGCAAGACTTAAAATGTTGCTCTGCCGCAAAGTTTGCTTTATGGCTGTTATTGGGAAAGGGGATTAGTGTGAGCAGCTAGTCCATTATTTAGAGCATCTTGGTGATGAGTGAGCTTTTTTTGATGGACTTCTTGCTGTTTATTCCGTTTGAAAGACAAAAAGATGAACGCTGACTGTGCGATGAGATCATCTTTTTATAGTTAGGTAATTCCATAAGAATAATGGAGTACTTTTTTGCATGAGCGGTTCTTAAGTGTTTTCTTTTTTCTAATGTTCTTGTTGTATTCAGATTTTCCCCAAACTTTGCTATATAAAATTCCAACATGTATTTTTCATTAACTCTTTATATAGGTTAGGTAAAAATTACATTTAAAATCCCATAAAAATTGATTTAATAAATTTTTATAAACATAATAACCGGTACATTATATTAGCCTTTTGATCACTGCACTTTTGCACGAATCTTAAGAATGAATTGATCTGCAACTTTCACTTCCTTTTTCTGAGTAATTTTCGCATGATTCTGTGATTTTTATTACTGCTACTCCACTAAATACAGCATTCTTCAAATAGGAACTAGAAAATAATAATTTTTTGTTCTTGGTATCTTCCATCTTTTAATACCTTGATTTGAGCCAAAACTCATTTAATTACACTTTGCTAAATTTTGGTTTAAATGCATCTCACGAGACAATTTTATCTAATCTCTTCTACAACATTACATCAAGATGGACTAATCCGATAAATTCAATTTACGAAATCGGTGTTGGCTCACAATCTATGAATTGAATTTAAAATGTAAATGAAGTTGTGAAAATGACACATCTCGCGGCGCCTTATAAAGAAGTCCAGACTCCCCAGGGGTGGCGAGGCACAAACTTTTTGGAATTAGTCTAGACCAAAGTACTTCTCACTTTCATCGATAATTCTTTTTTTAAACACCAACTAGGTGTTAAAAAAGAATTGTGCAAAATCGATAAAGCGGTGATAAAATTTAATTAGTAGATACCCATTCGATCAAGAAAAACCTTGAAGTAAGAATTTTTTTATATGTAATTGCCTTATTTCGTTTTATTCTATGGTATTGCGACTTTGATATGTTTTATAATAAAATCACTTTTAAAGAATTTTAAAACATTTATTTTTTTGCCAGTAAATATATACATATATTTATAATTTTGAATAAATATAAATGCTTTTTAATCATTAGAAACGAATTTTCTGAGGAACAAAAATAAAAATCAGTCAAAAAAGCATTTTTTCTAATATTTTTACGATTTGGCGTAATCTCATTGTTTATAAATAAAATCGAATACTCTAACAGCATATAATCATTGGGAGCATTTTAATTTTAAAACCTAATAAAAAAAGCAGAATATTTACATTTCATAAATGAACGTGCACAAAAATTGCTATAAAAGTAATTACCAAATTTTAATTCCTTGTCCCTTTGTAGAAAATTAAAAATTAAATATTTATTATTTTTGTCCAGCTTCTTTGAATCCTTAGAAGCATCTTTTGTAATAAGATTCGCTTTTGTAATTTTCTCGGAGCATCATTGTGAACCAACTCCCTTAACACTTCTCAAATACTCTGATACTGAAAGGGGAAGCGTCTCGCTCTTATAAATTTTCAATTGGTAGGCAGCTAAAATTACTTTTTCCCGATTCGATATATGATGCTATATATATAAATATTTTATTTTTAAGCTTCCAAAGTATTCCAAAAAATACGCGTTTGTAATTAAATTTAATTCTGGGGAAATATTTTTCTTTATCAATTTTTTTTTGTTATTGATCATATAGTTTTTTTAATTAAAACTTTGTGACCGAACCTCGGTAGTTCGTAGTGAAATCTGGGTTCGGGACTCTACTTTTTCGAAGATTCACTCATAAGAGTTTAGTGAGCTTTGAATTCTGACGTTAGGAATTAACCCTTTGCACTCAAGAGATGACTCTCAGACACAATTCGAGGCGTTGCATCTCTTTGACGCTTTATTTATTTTTTATTGTTAAGAATACCGACGGAATGGTAAAAAAAATGTAAATTTTTCATGGAAATTCAATTTTAAACAATTATATTTAATTTTCAGAAAAATAAACAAGCCCTTGTATTAGATGAATGATTTTTCATCGAATTACTTTTTTAGTGAAGAGGGTTAAATGTCTCCTTTGGTATGATGTGGAAATGTGTCCCAGTTTTTAGGCGTCTTCGTCAACATCCCAACAAACTCGAAATTTACGAGTTTCGCTCCTAAATAACTTATGTTGCTTCAAAATGAAGTGCTAGGCTTATTACTATATTTTTAGAAGTACGAAAAAGTAAATCGTGTGTAATTTTACCTGAACATTAAATAATTGTTGTTTGCTCCTTTTTTTATTAGAAGTCATATAATTTGACGATAATAATTTCATAAAAAATTTATGGTTATGATTTTATTGTTTTAGGTTATTATGTCTCAAAATTGGTGTGATAAAATGGGTTATTGTTGTCCTGAACTGGATATCCTAAAAATCATTTCCTGCAGCTTTGGCCGTTCCCAAGAGGAAAAACATTTTTAATTGCAACCAGTCACCCCCATAAGACAGAATTAAACTAAGCCATATAAACCGGGATTATTGTGACTGGCTGTTATGCTCATTAACAAGTCAATTTTAGCATAAGAAAACAACGACCAATAAAATTACAAAGAACTTTGGGCGTAATCTTGACTGGGTCGAGGGTTGGGCACACTCGTTTCACCCACCGACATTAGTTGATGGGGGATCCAGCACCATTCTGCTCAACGTGTAACAGCCCTATGTCTGTCTTGCACATTCTTAAAGAGTGTCCAAGATTTTCTAGCCAGCGTCTTGTGTGTTTTCAGGGGTCTCACCCGGAATTGGGCGAGTTATTGTCCAAAACCCCGCATGTTGGTCTGGTTAGTTTTTTAAAAATATATAGGTTTTTATAATCATATATAAACATTGACCACACTTCTTGCATAGTATCTTACTTTACATCATGGTTACAATTTTTCATAACTCATTGATTTAAACTTTTAGACATTTGGATTTTGTCATAATTTCATATTTTGATTTTATTATAAGTATAGACAAATATTTTAAACTGGAAAATGTGGCGCAGCTTAGCCAAAAATGGCTTTTGTGTCAAAAAACAACAAATTCAACTCAACTCCAAAGAACTTTAAATTGTAGATATCTTTTCCATCATTTTTCAATAATTAGAAATATTTTTTTCGCATTTTAAAATTTTGGAAATATTTTCCCTGTAAAATGTGTGCAACTGTAGAAAGGGCGATGAATATACCCATTACTGGGTTTTCCGGTGTCCATCTTTCTCCCGAGCCTCTTTATTTATCGCTCTTTCGGAATCGATTTTTCAGTTTCAACACGAGTCCACATCCATTTCGCCGAACTGGATGATACAGGGACGTGCGAAGATTACCTAAGATGAGCATTTCTTCCCGACAGATGCGGCGATGAACTTTCCAAAATGTAGAGGGCGCTGACTTGCACTCGAGGAAAGTAAAGTTCATGGAGTGAAACCGCTTTCGATTAACCGCACCGAACGACTTGCATATAAATGATCGGTTATTTTTATTGCGTAACGGAAACTGTTATTGCGGAAGGATCTTTTTCGCGTTTTATCGGTCCCAAAGCGATAGCATGTGGTTTTTGTGGCTCCCGAGAGTCGCAAGAGAAACTACGGCGTAACCATCGAAATCAATACTGAGAAACTTGATTGATTTAGCACCTTTTTTTTATTTGTTTAACAATTGACAAATTATTTTTTTGAGTAAGACTATTTTATTGTGGCTACTTTATTTTCAGAAATGAGGGTACTTTTCTTTGAAATTCTACTTTTTGCATCTATTTATTTGAAAAATATATATATCCATAGTGGCAATAACGGCAGTTCAGCCATTTCCAATAAAACCTCAAGCATTTCTTTGATTTGAGTTTTTTACCATCAAGCATCATTACATATCAAATTTATATAAATCATTCAAAATTTCGAATTTTTCTTTTTTTAATTATTAATTTTAATATTCATTCATAGCATTAAAATCTATTTAACCACTTGAAATACGAATTTATTTAACTTTCTTATTAGATAACTCATCTTATTTTGGTAATTTATTGTTAATTTGATTTTTTAAAAATATATGGAGCATCTGGGATACCAAATCGTTTCCTATTGATTTTTTCGTATTTGAATACTTAATTCTGTGGCTAAATTGCAGACAAAAATAAAAATTCAGTAATTCGATGCGCGTTTCAGACACATCATTGTATGCGAAGTGGTTAATATTGGTTCAACAAGAAATTCAGCTGACCGCAATCCGATATTTCAGTGGTTTGTTTTTGCCAAACTTTCTGGTATGCTAGTTTTATTGAATATGCATTAAGATTCATTCATTGTATTTTTAATGGATCTTTCTTTTGCCATTACTTGTTCCTTATGATCTTTTGAGAACTTTTCCACTTTTCTTTAGGCTTTGATTCATTCCCGATCCCTTGTTTATTCAGATTCCTGTAAAAGACCCCTTCTGATTACCTGTTCAATTGGCGCATGTTCAATTATTTCTTCATGCAATAAAAAAGTGACATTGAAATAGAATCATTTGCACGCTCAAGCTTATAAAACCATTTCATTTACTCGTGGCTTGTAGGCATATATTTTGAATTATCTTAAAATCTAATTTTTTTCAAAGTGTCAGCTAAATTAATTCAATATATTGGAGTTTGAATATACTAAGTTAAATCGGCTGAATTTTTTTTTTAAAAAATTAGATTTATTTCTTTTGCAGCTTTAACAATTGTCTTGTTTTTAGGTTGAAATTTAAATTCTGATTCATTTTTCATTTCTAGTACAATACATATTTCTTAAAAAAAATTAGTCTCTATCTGACATCTGTTTGAAATGTCTGTAGATATAAGCAGTTTTGTTTTCTATTTGGGCACAAATAATAAAAATACAACATAAAAAATCTTTAAATATAAAATTATCCCAGGCCTTACTCTCTTTGAGGAATTCTAAAATCTTTCGAGTTGACATTTAAATGAAATTTGTTAAGAGAAATGACGATTCCTTCAGAATACTGTTGTTTCAGAAGGACAGACAATTTTAGAAATATGAAAGATCCCTTTCCTGTTGGAAGAAAGACCAACCAAAGTGAGCTGAAGTGGTTATTTACACATTTTTATTATTGTGAAGAGAAAAGCCGATTTTAATCTCTTAATGTTTTTTCAGACCTGTTATTAAATATCACTCTAATAGTTTTACATATCATATAAAATTGATTTCTTCTAACTTAAAAATTTTTTTCTCTTCGAGTTAAATTAATAGCCCGTATTAATTTTTACACGCATTCTCTCATTGAACTATTTTCAAAGAAAAGCTAGATACAGAATAACGGCTATTTTATCAAATAGGGTAAGATCAAGTAAGCATTTTGTACGAACTCAGGTCAAAAAGCAGATTCAGAGTGGTTTTCAAACATCCAATGCATGTATGTAATGGTTTTGTAAAATTTCGATTCTGTGACCATTTCCTTTTCCTTAAAAAAACAAATGAATATAATAAGTCAAATTCGCAATTCAAGCATTAAATTTGTTTAAATCTTTCATTAATTTAATGTTCTGTTTTGAGGTTTATTGAAGTATTAAAAAAAGTAAATTAAAAGCCATGCTGAATTATATTTTATGCATATGTAGTTCCAAATTTTGCAAGTGGTATGAAGTATAGTTCTATTCGATCTTTTAAAGTATTTTGTTGAGGAATTATTAAAACTGAAAGATGGAAGAATACAATATAATCGTATAATGCAACTATACAACACTCCTTTGGAAAAAATATTGCGAACAGATTAATTGTGTAGTATTCTTTAGTTTAAATCTCAATCTTATTATTAACCTTTGCACTCGGAAAAGTAATTTGTTCCATAATTCATTTAATACAAATACTTATTTATTGCTCCAAGAAATATATATAATTGCTTTAAGTTGAATTCAATATTTAATATTTTAATTTTCATCTTACTCCTTTTCAACGATCAAAATTAAGTAAATAAATAAATAAAACGTCAATAATGCCCATTATTTAATGAGTGAGAGTCATCTTCTGAATTCAACGGGTTAAATTTGAATTTTTCACAAGCAAAACTTTTATAAATGCTAAATCCAAGCTTAATTAAATATTACCGTATTGAAAAAAAAATTGTCATGCTATTTTAAGCAAATTATTAATGCATTGTTATTGTTAAAGCAAATGTTGTAATAAACCCATGAGCTTTGATAAATTATAATTCATTTCTACTTGTTTTCTTTTAATAGAAGGGTAAGTATATCATCTGATATACTGGTTTCTCTCAGTTGTCAACTTTACACGGTTGATGACTGCAGATTCAAAAGTAAAAGAATAAAATTAATCTTACGTTTATCCTTTCCCCCCCCCCTCCGAGGTGAGAATTGGAAGTCATTGCACTTTTCAATTGTCGGTCACATGCATTCATGGTTGAATTGACTTTTGGCAAACTTGCTTCATCTTTTCTTACGTTTTTCGTTCTTGGAGCATGTTTCGAATCGTCGGCACAGCATTTCCGGAAACAGCAGAAGAGGTGAAAAAAATGTATCGTCATTATTTCTACGAATTATCTTATGGATATACAGTGGGACAAACAATTGAGGATACACCTTACTTTTACTTGATAAATCCAACTTTCAATCGAAATAACACATTAACTAGAAGTGCAAACGTGTTTTTATTTTCACAAGTAACAAAAGGGTTAATTTACAGTAAAAATAATGAAAATCAACAAAAAAATATGTAAAATTAAAAATTTCACAAGTATTTGAAATAAACATAGGCAGATCTTTACCTCAAAAAATTGAGGATACACCAATGAAATTTGTGTGACATATCACAAACAAAGACAGTGTGAATATTTGGTTGCATGTCCTTTGGCTTTTATAATGTCCTCCAAACGTGTTACCGATTCGACAAATTTTTTGGTGGTATGTGGAGATATTTTATCCCATTCTTCTTGTAACACTTCCTCTAAATGGTCTTTGTTCCTAATTTGGTGTTTTTGGGCTGCTGTTTCGAGTGGGGCCCACAAATTTTCTATGGCATTGATGCCAAGGGACTGTGGTGGTGAGTGCAATTGCTGTTTACAATTAAAAAGACATCACATTTTGAAATTACGTGCCGTATGTTTGGGGTCATTGTCTTGCTGGAAAATAAAATTTCCATTTAAACCCAATTTTTTTCACTTTCTTTAAGATTGTTGTTGAGTATATCTATATAAAGCTTATGATCCATTATGCCATCTATAAAAACTTAAATTTCTACCCAATTTGAAGCCATACAACCCCAAACCATGACGGAGCCACCACCATGTTTAACTGTTGGAGGTAAAATTTTTAGATCCAAAGCGGTGTTCGGCTTTCACCAAGCGGTGCGACTGCCATCACTTCCAAAAATGTTGAATTAACTTTCGTCACTAAATATAACTTTCTTCCCAAAGTTATCTGTCTTCAATTGATGAGTTTTTGCAAACTCCAAACACTTTTTCTGATTTTGTAAGCTTATGAAAGGTTTCTTTCTAGCTACTCGACTGCTATATCTAGCATGTCTAATCACATTTACCACAGTTTCGGTGCTTCTTCTACTGCCCATTATTCGAGAAGTTTCTGCAGCTAGTTTGACTGCACTTAGTTTAGGATCAATCTTGACATCTTATAAAATTTTCCTTTTGGTTACATCGCTCAGAATACTTTTGCTTCCTCTTCCACTTTTATTTTCAATTAATCCATCGCTTTTAAATCTTATAATGATTTTCTGGACACTCGAGTGGCTTCTACTGACAATTTCAGCTATTTCACGATAGGATTTTCCTTTCTTAAATAACCTTAGTATAAATGTTCTTACATAAATACTGGTCACTCTCCGAGGAACCATTTTTCATTTAAAATCACGACTTTAAATTCACATAATCAACTTCAAAAGACAAAAGTAGAAGTCGAAAAGGTTTAAGATAAAATTGGCCAAACTTAGGCTTTTATAATAGCAAGCAGAAAAAAAATCTAGTGGTATTTAAACAATAATTTCATTGGTGTATCCTCAATTTTTTGAGGTAAAAATCTGCCTATGTTTATTTCAAATACTTGTGAAATTT
>JAOUZG010007382.1:0-10212 GCA_026289955.1 Argiope argentata | reverse complement strand
ATCTCTCTAACTTCTTGCAGGAACATATTGGGAGTAAGAGGTTCTAGATCACTTGAGTCATCACTTACATAAGTTAGAGGCCGTCCGTTGATGACACTTTCACAGTCGCATAAGACTGTACATAATTCCTCATAATTTAGAGATGTTTGTCCTAGAACTTTACGAAGAATTCTTTTAACAATGCCAATTAAACGTTCCCAAAAGCCACCCCACCAGGGTGCAGACGGGGGAATAAATTTCCAGTCAATTTTATTTACGGAACTGTATTTGGCTACTGTCGCCCAGTTAATCTTTTTGATGAGATTATTCGCTCCAACTAAGTTTGTTCCATTGTCCGAATAGACGACACTTGGTCTACCTCGAAGAGCCACGTATCTGCGGAATGACTGCAGGAAACTTTCAGTTGATAGTGAAGTGGTCAGCTCTAGATGTACAGCTCTAAATACTGCACAAGTATAGATGACAATCCAGGACTTTTGATTTTCCTTTAAATACAGAGGTCCAGCAAAATCGACTCCTATAATTTCAAACACAGAAGCCTCTCTAAGACGATCTATTGGCAATGGAGCTGTTGGAGTTTCTATTGCTCGGGCATCGTATCTTTTGCAAGTTACACAATTCTTCACAACTTTTCGGACAGTTTTACGGTATTCCAATATCCAAAATTCTTTTCTGAGGTTGGCCATCACTATTTGAACACCTGCATGACCTAGGCAGCAGTGTTTCCACCGTACAAGTTTTTCAACTATCGGATGTTCACTTGGTAACACGATAGGAAATTTAAAGTTTTTTAAATCGTCCTTCAATGACAGTCTTGTCTTAATTCGGAAAAGTTCATTCTCATCAGTAAATATTTGGAGTTTTTGAAGTCGCTTATCTTGTGGCCCTGTGAAAGATTCTCGCTGAACTGTTTTGATTAAGGAGATTTCGGATCTATTTCTTTCTTCCACAGTTATGTCTCCAAATTTTCTTAAATCCCGTTTCACTCTGCAGTTATCCACAAATCTATAAATCCAGGATATAACAATAAGAAGTTTAGGATAAGAGGAGTAAATATAAATTTTAACTTCTTTTTCCATATTGGTTACACTAACAACTGTTTTCTTTTTTTCTGTGTTTATTATTTCTTCGTCTGGGAAAATATTGGATTTAGGCCAATATTCAGGAGGAGTTTTTAACCACGAAGGTCCTAACCACCAATTAGATTTGGCCAGATTTTCGAAATTGCAACCTCGAGAAGGTAGATCGGCTGGATTCAACTGTCCTGGTATATGATACCAATCATCTGAATCACTCAAAAGACGAATTTCTTTTACGCGATTGAAAACAAAAGTGGACCAGTTTTCGTTCTTCTTAATCCAATAAAGAGCATTACTGGAATCAGACTAATATCGTGTAGCAACATTTACCATTCCTAAACTCTCTTTCACTGAATGACACAGTCTAGCCCCTATATTGCATGCTAAAAGCTCTAGTCTAGACACTGAAAGAGTTTTGAAAGGAGCGACCCTTGCTCTACTTTGTATCAATTGGCAATTGGTCGAATTGATACCTTCACTCCTCAAAAATATACATGCAGCATATGCCTTCTCGGAAGCATCACAGAAGACGTGTAATGTTATATTGCTGTCTCTTTCATTTTTGTTTAGACATCTAGGAATAGAAATCTCATTTAAAATTTTAAGTTGATCTTTCCACCTTGTAAATTTTGTTGCTATCCAAGAAGGTAAATGGGAATCCCACGATAATTTTAGCTTCCAGCACTCTTGTAGCAGCAATTTTGGTATCAACGTTGCTGGGCAGGTAAATCCAATGGGATCAAAAATTTTATGAACAGTTGATAAAATGATCCGTATAGTAATAGGTTGATCTTCTGTAACGGGATCTAAATCTCTCAAATCTACAGATAGTGAGTCAGTATTGATTTCCCATTTTAAGCCTAAAACTGGGACGATTTTTGCTTCTGCTTCTTCTGGTGCATCTTCTTCAAAGGGGGTATGCTCCCACCCTCGTAAGTTGAACTTTGCAGGTTTTAGAATTTCTATCGATTCGTGAATGAATTTCATTAACTCAGCTTGATTTTCAACACTATGGACGCAGTTGTCTACATAAAAAGCCTTCAAAAGTTTTTGAGCCGTTTTATTGTAATCAGGGGGAGCATGATTCAGATGATAATCAAGAGTTACTCCCAGTAAGAAAGGGCTGGAGGTTATTCCGAAAACTACTCTTCGGTGCTGAAAAATTCGTAAATTTTCTTTCTGACCACCTTGCCACCACAAAAACTTCAAATAAGGCCTGTCATCTTCATGTAGTTCTATCTGTAAAAACGCCTTTTCAATATCGGCTGTAACTCCATATTTTCCTATTCTAAACCTGTTTAAAACGGAGGGAATAAGTTCAACCAAATTGGGTCCCTTTTCTAAACAATCATTTATTGATGGTGAATTTTTGTCTCTAGCAGATCCATCAAAGACGGGTCTGATCTTCGTTGTGGAGTTTTCTTTGAAAACAGGGCGATGAGGTAAATAGTGTTCAGGCTCGGAAATAACTACCTCCTCAATAATACCCTGATCCAACCAATCCTGAAAAATGTTTTCGTAATCCTCTATTTTTCCAAATTTTTTCAGGGATTTAACAGAATTTGCAAGTCTTTTTTCAGAAATACTTTTGCAGTTTGTTAAAGAGGGATGCCCTTCTACCCAAGGTAATCGTACTTGATACCTTCCCTCTTCATTTCTAGTAACAGTTCGAAAGAAATGTTCTTTTGCCGATTGTTCCAATTCTTTCCTAGTTTTCTTTTCACTTGGATCACAAATTCCAAGTGTATCTAATCGCCATAAATCTGAGATGGTTGCATCATTAACGTGACAGGATAAAACAGTAGACGTACTGTCATTCTTTTCTAACTCATTTGTCTTTCCCATCAGTGTCCAGCCTAATTTAGTTCCTACGCAGACAGCTCCAGAACTAAGTTGCTTTACCTCTCCTGTGAGCAATTTACCAGCGACGTCAGCCCCAATTAACAAATGGATTTCTAATGGAGATGACTGATACAACAATTGGTCATCATAGGAATGCATTACATCAGTTAAAAATATTCTATTAGATTTAAGTTCTTCAACATAGGGTGATAATTTTACTCTTGAAATATCGGAACAAATTTTTTCCTGATCCAACACATCAAAATTACAATGATAACTATTGTCTACATTACTCAAACGTACCCGGTATATTTTATGATTTTCCGCCCTTTCAACTCCGCTAAATAAAGAATGCAAAATTGATTCTTCACTAATAACTTCATAATCCATTTGTTCTGCAACGTATTTTGAAATGTAGGATCTTTGAGACCCTGTATCGTAGAGACACCGAATTAATTTCGTTTCACCATTCCCACGAATTTTTACTACTAATGTTTGTAAATAAACTTGACTTAAGGATGTTTTGTTAGTTAAAGTACTATCTGAAGTAATGTTCTCTTCCGAATTTTTTTCATTAATTTTAGTACTCGGACATACATAATTAGCATTACACATGATAGGTAAATGTTTTCCATTACATTTAAAACAACAAATTGTTTGCTTGCAGAAACGCGCTATGTGTTTGGATTTAGAATTTAAACATCTGAAACAAATTCCACGGTTTAAAAGAATTTCCTTCTTTTCGTAAGTCAAACCTTTCGCAAATCTACAATCTTGAGTCAAATGCGATTTATCACAAAAAGCGCATTCCTTACTTTTTGAATCAACCGGATACGAATTTTGTATGGAGTTATTAAATAAATCAAAACCAGACGGCTTTGCCTTTTCTCGAAAGTGATGATTCGTTGGTTTTTTATGCTTTTCTAAATCGAAAGAAGAACGCGCAATTATTAATTTTTGTTCCGATTCGATTTCCTTTTTAAGAAAGTTTAAGAGTTGAGTTAACCTATCATTCCCTGAACTTTCTGCTGTATTTAATTCAGTTTGATTACGTTCATAAACCCTCAATAAATCGCTGGGTAAACAAGATTCTACAAGAGGATATAGCAATATAGCTGAAAAGTTATCATCTGCAACCCCTAAGGATTTTAATGCTCTCAGCTGCCCTTCTAAAGTATCGTATAATTTTACTAGTGAATACTTTTGACCTTGAGGATTCGCGTTATTTATTACCACTGAAAGAAGCTCCCTGATATAAACTACAATCAGCAGATCATCTCTTCCGAAGCGCTGCTTCAAACACTTGACAGCTTCCTCATAATTCTTCCCTGTTGGGGGGAAAGATTCTACCAATTGCCTCGCTGGCGAACCCTTAAGTGTCGATTGCAACAAATACTGGAATTTATCGTCATCTACTATATCTGTATCTTCGTGTATCTTTTTAAACTGCCCCCACCATTGAAGCCATTCTTTAATGTTTCCATTAAATTGTTTTAATTCCAGTTCCGGAAGTCTAAATTTACGATTAGTGCTATCGACTGATTCCTTCAATAGAGTAACATCGTTAATAGGTTTTTCTAACGCGTTTAATCTCCTCTGTAATTTTGTTTTCGTTTCTATAAATCTATCTTCATAAGCAGTAATAGTTTCATATTCTAAATCAAAATTTTCTTGCGTGCACGAGGCATCGCTTTGCAAAATAGCTAAAATCTTAGCATATAAATCATTTAATTCTTGATACTTTTTTTCTAAAAGGACTATCTGTGCCGCCAATATATCTGTGTCCTCTACTTTTTCCAAAATTTCACAAGCTTTATTCAGTGATCTCGTAAAATTACTCCTTGTAGGAGTTCTTAGTTTTTTAATGCTTTCAACATCCATTTCTAATAATTTCACAAATTCTAATTCTAAATATCTCGAATTCAATATCTATTTATATAAATTCAATATATGTAAATCCCGGCAGGGACGCCAGATTTTGGGATTTCTAAGCCCCAAATTCGCCTATCGAAGTGTAAGAGAAAAGGTACTCTTACCTTGTCGTTCCGGGAACTTCTAGATGAGATAGAATCGAGGTATTCCAACGTGAATCAGAGCACGACATCGAAAGCATTAGTCCAGGGTTTTCATTTTCATCTATTTTTTATTTGCTTGACGAGGACACAGGCACAGATAATTATTTACAAATATAAACATATATCCTTTAAGTTGTAGGAATCATTCACATCGCCTACAACCAACCATCTCTGTGTGCGTTCACACCCCGAATCCTACTAAAGCTACACAAAAACACTCTAGAACCGAAACTGAAACTCACATCTGTTACTGTGGGATCATGGGATTTTTCCCTGACGTCACCACTACGCTTGCGTGAAAGTGTTGCATCACGTTATGGTGAGGCCAGGAATTCCAACAAGCATAATGGTGCTGAGTCCCCATCAACAAATGTCGGTGGGTGAATCGAGTGTGCCCAATCCTCAGCCTGGTTTAAATTGTGTCCAGCTTTCTGCTGCGTAAAGTGGCCTAAAAATCTATTGTGAATTTAAGTGTATGGAGCTTATAAGGAATCTATGCGTCCCATTCAGCTTGCCATTTAGAATGAAAAATGCGACATATATATTTCTTTTAATCAGAAAGAGTAATCTGTGTTGACAAGAGAGAAGTATCCAATCTAGTTGCCATATCAGCCTTTTCATTTCCTGGAATTCCCACATGTATGAGGACTCAGAATAAAATAATTTGAAAATTCTTCCAGATAAGTTTGTAATACAAAGGATTGAAAATCAAAGGATGTAGAGATGCAAGCATGTAAAGATGAAAGAGATTCCAAAGGCCCAATGAATCAGAGTATATTACATAGCTATCTGCAGAGCAATCGGAAAAGCTTTTAAAATAGCAGTTACTTCTACTGTAAAAATGGAAAAACCCGAAAAGATTTCGGAGCGTTTGCTCAAATAAGAACAGAGAGGCATTATCCGATGTCGCAGCGACAAAACTTTTCACGGATTGCAGCTCCCCAAGCAGTGACGATACAACACAACTAATCACAAACAAATTTGAAAATGTGGATATTTAAAAAAGTTAATAGATTAACTAGATTTAATTTTTAAAATAATTCAGTTTTTATAAATTATTGTTACCGCTTCTGAAAGGGAATGTCTCATGATGATATGTTCTGGAATATTGAGACAAATGCGCCACTGAAAATCACTTGGATAGTCAGAATAAAGAGAAGTATCTCAACAAAAAGACCTAGAGTTCATAGATGAAACTGGCAGGCATACTGTTGATTCATGATCTGTGAATTGTAGGCGCAAAAGGATGATGTGAAAAATATTAGTTATTCTCGCAATTGATAAATGGCTCTGAGATGAGTTCTTAGAGCGAAAGAAATCAACAAGTGAAACAAATATTTTTATGGTCCACAATTTTTCATTGATTTGTACTTTTGATAAGATATTCATAGTGCTTTGCATATTGCAGTTAGTTGTTGCAAACACCCGAAAACGGCGAAGTGAATCCGCAAATCTGATGCATATATTCTAGATTTCCAAGCACCCCAAAGCTAGACCAATGACATCATGTGATTCTTGACGATCATAGAGACATGAGATGTTCTGTTACCATACGATAACATTTTAAATCCACACGACGGTTTTGTAAAAGACGTAGTCGGTCCGCTTGTTTGGTCTCTACCAGATGTCTCTAATGCTCGTCCAGTGCAGATATGCTTCGGGGAAAGGAAATAAACCAGAAACGTGCCTCGTCTGCCATTGAAAGGATCAAAGCCCGCTGTTTTCAATGTCGCAGTGGAATGGCAATATCCGACAGAACTGGTGATCATGCTCAGGTTGAAACAATAAACCCGTAAATAAAATAGCGTACCATTTGGTACAGCAATCTTTGCCAGCTGCAACAACCTCCAAAGGAAAGGAAGGAGATGAAATGGATTCCGATAGCTTGTGGTGGGTGACGTCGAAGCCGGTGGTTTCTACAGTAGACACGCTATACTGCTGTGGTATTTTGTCCATCCGAGCAAACCATTTCGCAGCGAAATTTCATCCGTTGAAGTGAAAGGGCAAACGTATCTGCGTCTCATGTCAAATTCCGCATATGTAAGTTTTAAGAGGGAACAGAAAATAGACAGAAGTCAAAGAGAAAGTAAATTGATCATCATGGCCACGTTTACTAATGTCTCTACCGTCGCCATTTTCCGAGCTGTTCCATCATTCCTTCCCTAGTGAAGATTGCATTTCCATGCAAAGAAATGTCGATGCCACTATTCGAAGGTTTCTGTCAACGGAACCACAACTGCGAAAACGGGATACTCGTTTCTCAAATCACTCTCTAATACAAAGCATACAGCAACTACACGCGGAATTTTATTTCTTCTCTTTCAATGGTAGGTTTGTATAAGGTTAAATATCAGTCGTTGTTTATGGGATGAGGCAGTTTAAGAAGTTATGTTTTGAGATGATACATTGAAATATGGGGATTGTGTCACTTGCGCTCACAAGGTAGGTTTACTGAGATTTAATTATCTCTGGCGGGAAAGTTGGCGTGCATCTAGAGAATGCACACTTCTCGTATTGTTAAGAGAAGGATGGCTGATCTTTTAACTTGAAATAATTACTTTTCTTCTCACGATAAAACTGATAAGTTCTCTCTCAGAATACGAGGATAATTTTTGAAAGTACTTTAGATTAGATGATCGGCGTGTTTGATTCCCCCCCTTTCTCTGTTATTTTGATCTGATTTTAAATATGAATAACAGCATTGAAGCTTTCGAAACATCGAAGAGAAAGCCATCAATTGTGTATAATGGATATCGATATCGGAAGTATCATTGTAGCCTTGAAAATGTAATAACATGGCGTTGCATTAACGAAAAGTCCTAGAAGTGTAAAGGGCTGTTGGAAACAATTGACAACTGTTTTCCCTCTGAAATGCAGCATTTTTGTAAGCCGAATGAAGCTCAAATTAGCGTCAAGAAACATTTAATAAAAATTAGAAGGAGAGTTCGGATTATCAAGCAATGTATATTTATAATCAACATTCGAATTTTTAATAAGGAAAACAAAACAATTATTACATTCATAACCTTTCTTTTCGAGCTACTTGATTTGGTTGGATATTATAACATGCAAAACTAATTTATACTTAAAAAAATCAAATAATTACTACCCTAATTGTAAAATAGTCAAAGAATTTGAAATAATCTTTGATGCGCACTAAATACTACAAATGTATGTAAAATAGGCACTAAAAATTTAAAATGTATGAAATTTTAGAATACCAAACTTCTAAAATAACTGTTGTAAAAACCTCAAAAATTGTTCATCTCAATAGTTTTCAAAACATCGTTTTAGTAGGCATAAAATTGTCTCAGCATTTATTTAAATCATATTCGCAATGGAATACAAATTGAAGTAAAAAAATAATGTGCATAAGTGAATTACTTCGATCACAGTATATAAATATTCTGCCAAATATTTATCAGCTTTATATTATTGAACGCGACATTTTTTTATTACTTAAAAATTACTGACGAAATATGGCAGCTGAATTTTTAGGGTATGACAAGACTTAAGTGTTGCCTTCAAATTCAGATTTCGGTGATATAACTACATAAATTAACAAATAAAAAAAACTTAGTAAATGAAACTGATTAGTGCATTCTATAGGTTTTGTTTCTCTCGCAATTATATTTGTTCTATTAAGAAGAATATTAGCTTTCTGTCGCTTATTTTAAAAGAAGTATTTTTAAAATATCATAAATATAGAAAATCTGTCATATTTGAATCATAAATATTTTTAATGAAAACTGACAAAACGTTTATTACAACAAAGCAAAAGCAAAGATTTTTTTGTAATTTTCTTGCCTTTAAAAATGAAATAAATTTTCTTAGAAATACACTTTAAAGTAGAATAAAACATAGTTTATTAAAAAAAATTTCAACGCTTTATTTAAAGGAAATGGTTCCCCAAAACACATCCTTAATCTCTTTAAGTTCAATAATACAAAGTAGGTTTTGGTTTTCAAGTTCATACCAACATATAAAATTTAAACTCAAGTTTGATATTTTATGAACTTTGCATTTCTGTTTTTATTCGTTTATTCCTCAAGATATACAAAATGTACACATATTGGTTGGTGTCTTTTGATATTAATTATTATCTTTTCGCTTTAGTTTTTTCCAACTCCAATTTATGATAATGATTATAACTGCTTTCTGAGAGTAACGATAGAGCTCTTTATTTAAACATTTATTTAAGGAAAAAATTCATATTCTAATTTAAATCTCTTTGGGGGAACCTCCTACCCCAATAAAAAATGAATAACCTAACATAATTATTAATTTAAAGCTGTTTAAATTCTATTTCTGCTTCGCCAAAGTCTATAAAATATTTATTACCTTTAAATAAATTTTTTAAAAAATATTCTGGTATTGTATTAATTAAAGGGCTTAAAAATTTGTTCCAAATTAACACCTTCGACATCTATACAGAATTGCATTATCTTAATAACACTCGGACATATGTGATGGGGTTCATGCGATATAAGGACTGGCGTTTTGAACAAATCAGCAAAGATTTATCAAATATCCACTGATAAAGTTAATTCATTTCTTAGTTCAGGTAGAATGTCATTAAAAGTTAACTGAATTTATCTTTACCATACCGCCCACTTATGCTGAAAATGGGACCTACTCAAGAACTTTTAAAAACAGAAACATGCAGAATAAGAATAGTAAACTGCAAGTGATGATGAATTTCTTGCAAGAATTATTTTCACTTTTCTAAACGTGAAATTAATGCTTCTATTTAGATCAAAGAAACACTTGTTTTTCTATTTTTCAAAATGTGAAATTAATGCTTCTGTTGTTGTTACTTATAGTACTTGCCATGGACAAGCCCCGCTGATACATCAGTAGATTTTAAGCCGAAAATATACGCCACTTGTTTTAAAAGTAGCGCCATCTAGGGCCAAGAGTACGACTTAGATACACACACGTCACAACTCTTTTTAGCGGGCGGACTACATTCATGCAAATTCCTTCATTCATCTCAGATCGTAATTTAGACCTGGAACAGAGAACGATCACCTCTGACCCAGTACCCCCAGTGATATTACTCTCGCTATGGCGGACTTTGCGACCACGAACAGATTTAACGAGCGCCAATCACCACACACTCGGGGATTCTTCTGGCCGGTCAGCTTCGAACCCGTAACCTAAGAAGTACAGAAGCGGATAGCGGAAGAACGATCATGCAATGTTAACGGACTTAG
>JAOUZG010007377.1:0-17681 GCA_026289955.1 Argiope argentata | reverse complement strand
TGTGTGTGTGTGTGTGTGTGTGTGTGTGTGTGTGTGTGTGTGTGTTTTAGTACTAGACACTGACCTTTAATTACACATTCAATTAATTAAGACACTGACCTTTTAATCACCCATTCAAATTGCCAAAATACAATTAAAAGTCAATAAACGTGCATTTGTATGTTAATGCTACAAGATGTTGACTTTTCAATCACCCATTCAAGTCACCAAAATACAATTAAAAGTCAATAAACACATGTGTGCTTGTGAGTGTGTTAGTACTACAAGATACTGATCTTTCAATCATCCATTCAAATCACCAAAATAGACAAAATAGAATTAAAAGTCAATTAACACTGACCTATACTCTGAACAGAGAGTTGAGTTGTTACAAATTGTAACAACTCAAGTTTAATGTGAATATCTCAGGCATAAGCAATAACTGTTTAAAGTCACAACTGAATTATGTTTTACAATAAGTAATTTATTAAATGTACGCTAATTAATGTAAAAATGTATATGTCCTGTTAATATTAAAAATATATATGCAGTACAATATTTTAATACCAGATGCTTGAAATTATGTCCGAGAGCGGTAATACATATCAGGCATAATCATAATATAAAATTATACTATTGTCCATATTTATAGGATATTTTTGATCGTAGCATATGGGGCGATATTTTCGGTATTATCAATACTGGAATCCATACCCTAAATTCTTCAGATAACTTCCAAAAATGTAACAGGACAGAGATTTCTAGCCTTACTTTATGGTCATGTTTGGGGAAACACCTCTAGCATGCCGTAGTCTAAACTGAACAGGTGGGTAGTATTTGACAGGTGGATAGCATTTTAAATACTGTTTTGCATCAAAATTCAATTGAACATCTCCTTGTAGTATTGGTACATTCGGAAATAAATGCTGCCATACTTATTGTTTCTTTCAGTGATGGCGATGGGGTAGTCTATACAGAAAAAGAAGTATTGGTATCATATTTTTGCGAATTCTAACGATGTGTTGAAATTCTTCCCCCAAAAAGCAAGGATGGAAATATATCCCACCTGTTCAACCGATTATAGAACCAACACTTGCAAATGAAGCCTCATCTTCAGGGCGCATGTTTTCAAGTTTGTTACCAAATTAGGCCACTAACATCCATGTAATTTATATAAATTCTGATTTCGGTGATAATATACCCGCCTATTGTTTATCCACCAGTTTAGAGAAAGAATGGTACCTTCGGTATCATTAACTCAATTTGATCTTTATTCAGTATATGAAATCCACTCCAAAATAATTTTGTATTGATCTCATAAATTAAGATTTAATATAAGTAAATTTAACTAATCCATTCATAAGGCCTGGTACATAATTCCTGATTTTGAAATCTTAGAATAGAAAATTCTTTGTTTTATTCTACAATCATTTGCATGGATCTAGAAATTATATTCTATTCAATTTTAGTCAATGATACCTTGGCCATCTGCTTGGTATAATATAGTCGTATTGGCTCTTGCACCATTATATTTCAATACCTACCAATCGTGGTATCGGGTGTACAAATATTTACTTTGGGATCTGAGGATAGCATTTTTCTGATTTCCCTGTACTGCAAGTAGATATGTAAATAAAATACCGTGATGGTTTGTACACAAGTATTTGCTTTCGATTCGATCGGGCGCAAGTTCTGGCCATGTTTTTACTGTCATGTACAGGGACCTGGTTCACTTTAGCTCAGTTATACATCAAGGTCCTTTGGTTAATGTGGAATATCAATTCGAAGAGCTAAATGACAGGTCAGATTATTCTCCTTAAATAGTGCTTGTAAATGGAGTAGTTTATAACAAAGATTTGAGAAAGGTGTGTGGATTTTGAGTTGTTGAATTTAGTTTTAATATGTGGCTTTTATTCGGCATTCTTATATTAGAAGACATTTTTCCAAAGGGGAAAATTGGCATTTTCCTTTAGGAAAATGCTTTCGGATTTTTTTTTTTCTTTCACGGGTATTTTCCGGAAATGAAAATGACGTTTCAGAACCTGTTGTAACCTGTTTCTGCTGTGGTAGTAGAGGTATAAAAAATATAAAGTTCCGCTATGACGATTATATTACAATTATATTCATTTTAATCTGTGGCTTTTATTCGGCATTCTTTTACTAGACGGCATTTTCCCATTGTGAACAAAATTGCCTTTTTTTTTCGAAAAATTCTGTTAGAATTTTTTTTCTATCAGTGGCATTTTTCCAAAAGGAAAATGCTATTTTAGAATTTATTTTAGCGTATTTTTCTTAAAAAGTAAGGGTATAAAAAATAGAAAGTTTCGTCTAAGACGATTATATTACGATTATTTAAAAGCTTTTTATTCCGCATTTTTTTTTCCTTTTAAGTTTATTAGACGAAGAGAAAAATGAGAATTTATTCAAAAGAACATAAATATTATATTTGTCAGAAAAAGGATCGTTTGGGGAAATAGAACTCATTTCATTAAATGCATGCAGTTTTGCAAAGTAAACTTAACAAACAGCATTCCAGTCCAGGTCATCTATAATTCTATTCACTTTCCTACGAAAAGGAAGCTGCTTCGAGATAATCATTATCTTTCAGGACACTTTTCGTAACATCGTCGACCGAATGCGTAAGAGAAAAAGTAAGAATAAAATATGTGCTGCTTGTGTAATCGTCAGCGCAAACAGACGAAAGTGGTAAGCAAACCTCGTAACTCTTGAATATTTACGCAAAAAAAGACAAGAACGTAGATCAGCTTTTTAATAAAACTCGATTGAGAATTCCTGTTGCAGCCAAAATATTGGCCTATTGAACCGCAAAGAATACGAAATATACTTCGTTCATTTGCTTAAACAAATGAAAAAGAAAGCTGAAAAAAATCTCTAAGCGATCTGAATTTTTATATATCAAGCGTTATGATAAAAGGATTTCCCTTTTATATATAGATATAGAGAAAGGGTAAATGAAAGAGAAAAAGAGCGCTCGGTGGGATTTAGGCCATATTCGATTCTTGGTAATAAGCATTATTAAACCTGTACTTTTATTAATCCATCTATATAACTTCATCTTTCAGGTCTTTTTGCTTTCCTTTATACATAATATAGTAAAAGATAGCAATCATCAAAAAATTCAAACTCGATATTTTAATGAACCCTTCACGTTTAAGACATCCTGAGTTCAAAAACAAATGGTACTTACGTATTAGACCATCGATCTTTATCGCCAAATTTGAAGGCGTCACCAATGAGCTTCTAAACCGCCATTATTTTAAAAATTGTTCAAACCTTAACTATTGTCTTCCATTTTGCTGGTTTAGTTGGCGTCGACGGTGTATCACCAAATTTTAATCATTCACCAATGAGTTACTAAACCGTTGGCGACCGTTGGAGTCGACGGTCTAATACGTAAATACTAAACAAATTTCTGGAAAATATCTACATGTTATAACTCAAAAACGCTTTGAATTTGACAGTTGAAATTCTGTATATGGTCTTTTTAACACATTTTTATATTTCTATCAAATTTTGTATAAAATATGTTTGGTGGAAGTCCGTCTGTACGGCTGTTCAAATATAAGTTAATACGATAACTGCAAAACGAAGATAGTTAGAGAAATAAAATTCGTTGTACAGATTTGTACATTTAACTAGAACTCTTTCCTCTCTTCGGAAATGTATTGAGTACCACACAAAAAATTGATCTTCAAGTCAGAATGATCCAGTCATGAGTACCTTAGCAAGATGTGTGATGACCACGGACAATAATGCACATTTTACATCTGTTCTACACACTAAACTATCGAGCAGTTCTTGGGGATTATTGTCCTGCTGCTCTTTTAAAACGATTTTGAACTCTTTAACTGCTCAGGGAAGGAGGATTCTTTATGAAACACCTCTACCAAGAGCATCCCATTCATGTTCAATAAGATTTAGTTTGGGAGAGTAAGCAGGTCATTGCATATACACAATATTTTCACTTTGTAGTGTGTACGATACTTCAACACTTCCGCGCATTATCGTCCCTAAATAAAACGTCTGGACATACAACATCCCTAAAAATACGAACAATAATCTCTCTGCAATACCATTGCGATGTAACGCTTCCTCTCTCAAAGATGTGAAGCGGTGTTCTGCCATTGTGCTTGATATATGAACACACCATTACGTCTTTGTCAGAGTGGTGATTGCCTTATAAGCCAATTAATATCCTTCGAGCTGAAGGGTCCCTTTTGTTCGATCGATATGATACTCGGCTACTAACCATAAGATTGGGAATTCGGGCCTAGCGCCATCCGCTACACCAAAATGGTAACCCGGCGACCGACCTAGGATAAAACGCAACCTTCGCACATAGTTTCGTTCAATTGTCGTGGCGCCCTCTATCGGCGAATCAAAGCTCTAGACGCGCATTAAATACGACAATTGTTAACTTCACCACTTCACATAAGTATCGTTCGCCAAGCTCACTGGGGGGATATTCTGTGGTGATTGCCTTATAAGCCAATTAATATCCTTCAAGCTGAAGGGTCCCTTTTGCTCGATCGATATGATACTCGGCTAAGAACCATAAGATTAGGAATTCGGGCCTAGTGTAATCCGCTAATCACCCAAAGCAGTACCGATAACGTTTACCAACAAACTGCTGTGCATAACGTGTTCCACGCTCTATCCACAGTAATTGATTTCCAGAATCTTTTGTCACACTGAAACAAGATTTCTCTGAGAACATCACTGTAGTCAAATTTTGGATATCTCAATGAACATGCTTTTTTCTCCAGCATAATTTCTCATGATGATGCTGTGTTTGCATCGGGATGCAACGAATAGGCTTCAGTGCGTACAAACGTGATTTAATCGCCGTGAGAGGGTTCTTTCAGAAACATGCGTACCCGTAGCAGTTGCAAAGTTTGCATCTATCTGACCAGAAGTTAAATTTCTGATCCTTTTTGCCATGAGGACGACCCTCTAAAGGTGTGGTGTTCCTACTACGACCTTCGGTATGCTTTTGAAAAGCATTTGCACCTTCAGCGGCTTTCTTTAATCTCGAGATGTCACTCTTTAATACAATCATTGCAGCAGCTACAGTCATGACACTTTGACCTGCTTTCAGTTGTCCACGATTGTAGGCGCTGAAATGATGTCTTGCTTTCATTTTGCTCTTAATCATTGCAAAAACCAAACAGAATTTCAGAGAAAAAAATTTACCAATACCCTGCACTATTTTGGGTCAAACATAAAAAAGCATGAATTTTTGTATGAATCATGCGCTTTCATGCAATGTCTTTTATACAGATAACGATTCCTGGTATTCCACGCCGTCTCAACTTGAGTTTACTTTTATTGGTCATCTTTGTGAGAAATAATTTTGCACAAATCACTTGTTCCTTAGCAATTGTCAAGCAGTGTATGATTATACAAAAGCACATTCAACCTTGGATTAGATATCTCCGAAGTTTTATGCATGTTTCCTATTAATCAATTTGTCTGAGCTTTGCAATGAATATAGGGTTTTTTTTTCTTTTTTTTATATCAAATAATATGTTTAGTTACATTTTTAATAATGATTTCTTCTGAAAACGAACTGAAGCATCGCTTTTGTCCCTTTTATTGAATTGACATCATCATATTCCTGAATTCGCATTTTATTATTATCATTATTATATAGAAATTTTTTTTCACCGCAAACAGATAAGGGAGAAGTTTGATATATAATTTAAAATAGAATCATTATATTACTGTCAGTTAAATATTTTTTTAGCGGTTTTTCCTTTTCTTACTTATTTGCTTGTAATAACACATGCTTAGGTTTAGGGTTAACAGAACTGTAATGATAACAAATTCTGAAAGATAAAAAGCAAGATAAACTTTTAGAAACGAAAAAAAGGATATTAAATTGTTACGTGCAAGCCCTCCGGGAAGATCTTTAAACTCCCATATTATCTAGCTTCCATTTGGCAACGAGACGACGAGCGGATATTATTCCACATGCTTCCTTCAAGGGCTCTGATTATATTTTCAGTTAGATTCCATGGCGGGAAATTCATTCTTTTTAATAACCTGAGGCTATGAGAGAATGAGATATTGTCTAGTTCTTTAAAATCCTGAGGTTGTTGGGGAAACACAAATAAAAGGGAGAGCTTTTTTTCCACTGTGTTACTCTTCTGAATTCAATATCGTGAGCATTTCTAAGTCTTTTTATTTTCACTTTTCTTATTTAGTTCTTTTATTAATAACTGCTCGAAACCTATTGTTTTTTATTGCGTTATTTTTATGTTAAAAGTGAAAGAAGATTGTTAAAAGAAAAAGCAGAATGAAAATTATTTTTGATTGGATTTTTAATTCCCGAAAGAGAATGCATCAAATTTCTCGTCCGAAATTTATATCTCCTTTTCAACGACGATTGTGCTTTAATTTATTTAAACTGCAACGTGAAATTAAGTAGTGAATATAAATGAGAAAAAAATTTCTTCTTCGAGTTATTGTTTCTTCTTCGAATATTCCGTAAAATAACGGATTAAAACGGAATATTCCGTACAGAACTATGGATTTGAATTGGAACAAAAACAGTTTGTATGTCCCAATTGCTTTTTAGTTTTGTTTTTAACACATTAAGGACCGCTCACGAGATTTCTCGTGTTTCTCGTCTTCAGCTATGTCTTAATGCGGTCCTTAATATGTTAATATCTCGTATATGTAGTGTAGAGAAAGTATACTAATCGTCAACATTTACGAACTCGAGATTTTTACTATCTCTACATTTTAGGTTTCTCTGAGTTCGATAAACATATTTTTGGAAAATGTTCATCCGTCTATGACAGTGAACTCTCAAAAACGCTTTGAGCTGGAAAGATGCAATTTTAAACGCGATCTGTATTCCAAATCTGTAAATTTTTCTCCGATTTTAGCAAAATCTGTTCAGATGAATTCTGTCTGTACTGCTGTTCGAATCTTATTTAGCAAGATATTTACAAAATAAGAGAACTAGGCAAATGAGATTTTGTACGCAGATAACATCTATAGAGTTGACACCTAACAGATTTTGAAACAAATTCAAATTAGGTTGATAGTATGTCGGTCTGCCTGCTTTCTGGCACAGAGATGGCGTGTCTTCCTCGTGTTCTGGGAGTCCTTGGTCCGATCATGGCTTTTCTTCTGTGTGCTATCTGTGAGATGTGTGACTGTGCCCCCCTGTAAAAAGGAACTGTATAAACATATGTGTTGAACGTGTAGCTAAGTCGTACTCTTGGCCCTAGTTGGCGCCACTTCGAAAAGCAAGAAACGCTCCTTTCGGCTTAAATCTGCTGATGTATGAGCAGGGGGCTTGTCCAGGGCAAATGCCATAAGTAACAACAACAGAAACATATGTCGGTCTGCACTACCAAAAATATATTAACGATATAACTCAAAAAAGCAATGTGTGAAATATGCTATATATGTTATGGGATTTTGTAAATATAAGTAAAGTTTTTTTTTGGTAATTATTTTGGTGTGGTTTGTTTTAAAACGCATCTAAATCAGAAATTCATTTTTTCAGGTTTATTAGCATACCAGGCAAATTTGACACGATAGATTCAATGAAAATGACAAATGCAAGAAAAAGGCTAATATTTTAATAACTAATGTATCCCATTGCTATGCAGGCATTCTCTGGTTTACAGTTTTATGTTACAGTTTTGAGGAGACCACTTCCACTGATTTAATAATTTATGTCCCGAGAAAAATATCCCAATGGATACACGAAAAATATAATGGAAGTTTTTTCACAAAAATTAAATTTATCATTTATATATGTATCAGTATTAACAAGAAATATTAAGTATTATACTATTGAAGTTAAAACCCACGAATACTTCATTAAGAAAAAAAGTTATTGCGAATCGAATAAAAAATTATTTCCTACAGATAGCGCTGACAAATAAAGCAAAAAAATCACTACTTTTATTTCAAATACTATAATAGACCAAAGAATCAAATGAAAGGAATTAAAAAGTTTTAAAAAAATAAAAGAAAATGTCTTTCACTCAAGAAAGAAAAAAGCGATTCAAAAGACTTAACGTGCATTGTTGGACAAAGCGCCAGTGGAAAGTTTCTTAATGTATGAATTTATAAATTTTTCTGTTGTCCGCTCAACATGTAAATAAGGGTGTCTTTTACTGTGATTTTATAATAATGAAATTGTCGTATTTCTTGTCGTATCTCCAGATCTATTGAAGAATATCTCCAGATTCGATATTTATATCTCAGAAAATTGAAGTATTGAAATAAGAAACATTTTGGACTTCATTCAATATTTGTAGAAACTAATGCACTAGTTTTAACAAAAATAAGAAATGAAATAAATAAACCAGCATTGATTAAATATGTTGAAAGATAAGTTTTCCTCGCTAACATAAAAAAAAAACTTAAAATAAGTGATTACGTTGAAAAGCCGATTTTTTTCGATAACAAGATTTATTTTTACTTAATTTTTGAACAGATTTATTCATAAAAAAAGGTTTCAATTTTTTTAAGCCTACATTTTGGGAAGTTACAGTGATTTTTATATTCGCATTCACTTACAATTTAATACTGTTTTCTCAAATACAGAATTTAATAGGATTTTCGTAAACTACATAAATTATAATCTAATGTATATTTTTTGTTCAAATTTGGTATAGTAACTTTTCAATATATTCTGAAGCCACTGAACTAACAAATAAATAATCTATTCATTTGGAAATTTATTACAGTTGATTTAATGTTTCACAATGTGAAAAAAACTGCAATTTTTTTATATCAATCAAACACCTATCTTAAAGAATGAATGGACATATTCTTTATTTCTTTAGCTCATTAGCTAGATAATATATTCCTTAAGCTATTTACAAAATTTTAGGCAAGTCATTTGATAAACCTCTAAACTTGAAGATTTTTTTCTTTATGCCTCTTTTTAGCCAAAATAAAGCCCTTTTTCTAATTTTTAGAAAGCTTTTAACGATTAACTGGTATTTTTTGGTTTCCGGGATATTTTTGTGATCTTTTTTATGCAAATATTTAAAAGTGAACTTGTTTTCGAATGTTTTTCAAAATATTTATCCCGAACGTTGTCACTTACATTTTAACAGTGAAGACTACGGTTACAGTGTAGCAAGGTTTTGGATTCGCAACCGGAGGGCTTTTCAGGTTCAAGAACCGATTCCACCGAAGAACCGTCTTCTCTCTGGTGTGGTGCGAAAGTTTAGAAAGGGTGTGTACCAGCTAAGGTGTCGTTCTTGTCATCTGACAGCGGCAAAATGATGAGGTCCGTACAAAAAATAGCCCTAATCTTGCTTTGATGATCATGATGTCGTGTCTTTCTTTTTACCACGGAAAGAGGGGTGCAGTAGCTCCTGAGGGTATGAATCCCGGAGCACCCGAGGGCAGAAGTATGACTTCTAGCTCTTATGAGAATGAAACACATACCCATACGCTTACACAGCTCCTTTTTACAGGGGGGGGGGCGCATTTACATATCTTACAGATAAAACACAGAAGAATAACCATGCCCGAACCAGGAATCACAAAACACGAGGAAGACGCGCTACCTCTGTGCCATAAAGCCGACCTAGTCTTGCTTTAAAACAGGATATTAATATAACTAAACTAAACTACCTTTTAATGGATTAATTAAAAGCTTTGAGTTAGCTATATGAACAAGTCCGTAGCAGAACAGTTTGTATTGTTTTTGTAATTAAAAACTATCCCTCTCATTTTTACTGGTTAACTTTTTTTATTTATGACTAAAAGAAATGGAAAAGAAATTCTCATTGACAACTACCCATTAAAGAAAAGACCCATTAAAACAAAAAAAAACTTTCTTTGGACATTTTCTTTAATAGAAGTTCCATATATTTTGAAACTTTGAAATAAGATGGTCCATTGAGTTTGACTTACTTTCGACGTTTTTATTGTCTGCCAAACAATACAGACCAACTTTTGAAGCTTATCTAAGCCGTTTATTTTATGGGACAAAAAGATTTAAGAAAAGTAATTATTTTTATGTGAGTTTTTTTCATCATATCAGAACATGATATTGTTTTAAGAATGAGGTTTTGTGGCGGCAACAAAATCCGTAGGCGAAAAATAAAAATTCTATTATCTTCAAGAGCATTTCAAAAAATTAGAACAAAGTAGATATTTCTTATTAGTTCATTTTTCCTCTCATAAATTGTCTAAACTTATTTTCATATAATATAAAATTTAGGGGAAAAGGGAAAAATCTCATACAGATGTTCACTTATTAGAATATTTCAAGTATTCTTTTTCATATACTGGTCGAATTTATTATTGGTTTTTGTTTCATATTGCCTTCATTGAAATCCTGCAGAAATACGCTGAAAAAAAACCCTGAAAGATAAACTATTAATAAAGGAAAAATGGATTGCACATTGGCAGATTTCCAACTCTGGGGAGCCGATAAGAGAAGGCGAAAAACCAATCTATTAAAGCGTTAATTTTTCTATTTGCCAAATAGTTTGTTAAAAATACAAACTATCTGAATAATAAAATATTAGAGTTGTTTTGGTGAAAATGGTTTTATGTCTCCGAAATTTACGGGCAAAAATTATTTTTTCCCTGCTTTTACCAGTACTGCATCATTATTACGCATGCTTCTTTGAAAGCAAGTGCGTTTTTAAAAGGCTGACAAAGAACTATGACATCATAGACCTATTTTTAGATGAAATAACAGCTAACTCTAAAACTTTGTTTGCTTAAAAAATGTATGTCTGACAATCTGTCTGATATATACCTGATGATAAATGCGTGAGATGTCTTTGTTTGGAGAAAAAATAAGTTGGTGGGTCTTTGTTTCATAGATGACATAACAAAGTTCAAGAAGGTAAAGAATGATAATTGTTTTTTTAATGTGTTATTCGAATAAAAACAAAATAACGCGTAGTGTTGATTGGAGCTTGGCAATTTTGATTCGTTCTCTTAAACAGAATTGCGTCGAAGTTGTTAGATATATCTTATACTAGCCGCCTTTGGCAACCAGTCGGTTCACCAATATTAATGCTCGCTATAATTTTCATATAATATTTTATGTAGCTGTGTCTCATAACAGGATTTTTACCAAAATATTTTTAAACCAAACAAATTTTGATAATCGTATCATTCATTTATAGTATTATTTTCTTCAGATGTTCTGTTCATTGTGCTACTCATCTTTCTGTTTCTATCCTAGCAACGATTGTCCCGGAATTGATATTTCACTTAAACGGCGGAGGGAAAGGTCTAAAATTCTACGTTTTTATAGAATAATGAGATTCAAATTTTCATAAATGTAAACACATTAAACAAATAAAGACACAATGGATTTTCAAGCGATGCGAAAGTTTAAAAAACAGCTTGGAAAATGACGCGCACAGAGGAAATAATGGTGACAAACACACACCCTTCTTTTCTTCATTTTTTTTTCTTCCCTGCCCAGACTTTATTTCGAGCAGGCATACATTAAATATCCATACAGACTAATAATAAAAGCAACAATTTTCTTTCTTTTTTAAACATCCCGTTATCTATGAATGAAAACCAACTGACTTCGCGCATTTCTTTCTAAACAAATCATAATTTATTACTTCCTGCTATCTAACTCAGTTGGTGTGGGGGAAGGAAATGAAGATTTTTGGCGGGAAAGTAAGAAAAGCGTCGTTTTAACTATTTTCCTCGCAGTTTTTTAATTTTTTCTCTCCATAAGAACCATCCTCGTGTCTTAACGAAAATATTTTTTAAAAATTAGCCGAATCGGTCACGCCGTTCTCTAGTTTTGCGCTCAGCAACGCATTTCGAGTTGCATTTTTATTAATATAGATGATATCAATTCATGGTAATTTGTGTGGACCTTAAAAAATATGCCTGTGAAACATTAAATATATCAGACAAAATTAATTGTTCTACTCGGTTTAATACTAACTTGCCTACCATTGTCCTTGTACAAACGTTTTATAATCATATTTACTTTCTTCTATAATGAGTATATAAAAATAAGTATTGGAATCTTCAAAAAAAATCGCAACACGAGATTTTCACGAATTAACACCTTTCATTTTCATTTATGAACTCTTTTCGAAAAACTAACTCGCTTCTGTTATCTCGTGTGTCTGTCTCTGAGCACGAGCATTTAAAAAGCATTTTGAGCCATATGGTTGAAATTTCAAATCCTAAATTCTAAGTTTTCAAATTTTGAATGGAATCCGTTTAGAATTGAACTGTCAAATGGTCTCAATATGAATTAATACGATAAATACAAAGGGAAAAGAAATAGATGGATAGTTCACGAATTCAACATCTAAATTGTAGATGAGTAGCCATAGAACAGACACTCCGACCCGCCACGAAGGCACACGGATTAACCATCGAAAGTGAATGACCGGACCGCCGCAACAGCAAAGTTCGGGATCTGAGGTTGAGTCCTAATGGCCGTCGCCGGCCCAGGTACAACCCTCCCCGAAGGGAGTAAGTCCCGTCATCAAGGGGGGGACCTAAACCCCACTGCTATTGTAACCACCGGGTTGGTGAGATTCAACCACCATACCGGAAGCATCTCATCCCCAAATACGAGGTATTCCCCGGGGGGATAAATTTTTGTAGATGTGTATCAAAATTTGAACCAAATATATCAAACGATTGATCGTATGTCAGTCTATACTTTTATATGAGTGTAATATCAATAACTCATAAATGCAATGACTTATATCGATGATATTTTATATGCAATCTTGTGACCACAACTGTAACTTCGTGCTCAATCTTAGAGTTAATCGTCGAAAAAAAACAATCCAAAATAGATAATCTCATGATAAATTCACTAAAAATGTATCAGTAGATAATATTAGTGAACTGTCGTTACGATATTATATAATATCGTAACGACAGTTCGCTAATATTATTCAAGTTATTCACATCCTGGTCTAAAGTCCACAACTGTAGAGAAGTCTCGTGATTGTTTGAAACCGGCTTAAACTGATTAATAACTTAAATTAATTAAGACAAATAATAAAAAAAATAATGATATTCTCGCATAACTTGAAAGTTGCTATCATGTATTTCATTTTCTTTTTTTACTATGAATTTATTTCGCTTCTATTTTATTAAATTATGCAGAAATAATTAAAATGAAATCTGCTTTGCATATTTCAATGTATCATGTCGGAACATCATTTTTTGAACGTCCAATCACCACGTGCATGTTAAATTGTATTTTTATTCATTTTAATGGTTTCATTGAATGAGTCGCTTTAGTATTACAAACGATCCAAAAAAACTTTGTCTCGCATTTATTGTTTAAAAAATAGAACATTTTCTATTTATTTCCTTTCATATAATCAAGTGCTCAAAATGAAATTTTTCTGCGTTTTATTTGCTTTAGTCATTAACTTATTTTTTTGAAATTAGAACTTTTGTAAATGCAGTGGCAACAAAATGTTTAGGGCTGATTTTTTTTGAGATGCTCGTATTGATAATAAAATTTTTACTTCTAGTCTACGGATTTTAGATGATGTCAGAAAACCTCATTCACAAAACAATATCATGTTCTGACATAAAAATTTCAAAAAGTATTAATGAGAATTTTATTTAAAACAGCAAGTCCCAACTGTAATATAGCTACAATCAAAATCAAGGGGAAGTCAAGAAAAATATTTAAGTGCTTTTCTACCCACGCCAGATTTTCAATCTGCCCCGTGATTCCACTTTTGTTTTGAAGAGCTTGCATAAGAATTTTTAACCTTGAAACACTTTACTTAATGGTTGACCCTATTAGGCGATGTGCGTTTTTAATTGATTGATATATGAATTTTTTATTTTATTTTTAATCTGATAAAACCAATTATTTCAACCATAACTCGATTTCTTATTTTATTTATTTATTTATTTATTTTTGCTAACTATAGTTTAAAGCTGGACTTTTCTTGAGCTTGCGGCTAAAGATGTAATAATCTTCAATGTTCATATTCAATTCCTATATTTATTAATATCTATTTAAGTACAATTATGTTACATTTTTATCATGTCAGAATATGATATTGTTTTGGGAATGAAGTTTTTGGGCGTCAACGAAAATCAGTTAGTGAAAAATTTTAAATTATATACTTAGCAATAATAAAACATAAAAATATTATCTGATTTTATGACGTTTCAAAATAACCTCACTTTTGTGCAAGTGGGTGAAAAAGGAGAATTGAAGTGCGAGTGTTTCGTTTACAAAAAACGATAATAGAGTAAAACGTAAGTACTTTTTGGCAAAAAAAAAAATGTTTTCATGGAGTCGATATACTCATCTTTCTCGAACGGGTAGCAATTTTTCCGTTTTTCTACTGTAATGGCTTTTGTTTAAGTACATAAAAGCCCATATATGGTACTGTAAGAAGAAAAAACCTAAATATAAAACTTTTTATTATTTTTCTTTTAATATGTCTTATTGATCATTAAATAAAACTATTTCCCCCGTGAAACAATTTTTTTCAACGCTTTATTAATTCATTCTGTGTGATTAAAAACAAAACTTCGTAATCTATAAAGTAAGGTCATGATGACATTATTAACCCGAAATACAAGCAGCATAATTCATTTTTTAAAAATTTAATATGGACGTAAGTTTAATATGAGTTTTAATATGGCAGAATTGTATTTTATTTTATGTTGAAATAGAAATAAATGCAAGAACGAATATAAAATACTGCAGCGAGGTACAACGGGCTCGCTGAATATTCAGTAAGCGTCACAATGCAAGAAAACAAAAGCTAGATACACTTACAAATGAATTTAATTGTGCACAAACACTACATAAACCAATTACAATACAGCAAAATTAATTAAAAAATGAAAGAAAAATTTCTGCTTAATTGGTAAGAGATAGAAAAGTTTTGCATCTGTGTGCCTCCGAAAATTAACCAAAAAATTGAGTTGTACCCAACATATTTGTTGGCATTACCCCCCCCCCAGGGCGGCTCTGTATAAACCGGGTTCCGCCCTACTGCGTTTGACTGCGGTACTTATTTCACACAAAATTCCAAAATCATTTTCTACTGAATAACTAATCATTTCCTGGATCATTAAATAATTATTTGTTGGTAAATAGCATACCAAATGGTTAAAGAAATAAAAAGACACTTACAGAATAGTATTATTATATTTGAATCGTAATTCATTTCCGAATTTTTATTGTAAATTAACCCATATTAAATTTATTTTATTTCCTGCTCCAATTCCCACTTTTTTATTTAATTATTTATAGCACAAGCTTAGCAAAATTGCTGACTCCGTCGTTTCCATGTTATGGACGAAGGAGAAAAAAATCTCTAAAACCCACTCATACTTTTTAAAGATAACTAAGATTCACCTACCTAAATGGACGATTTCCCACGTGGGGGGACACACCTCGTAATTGGGGATGAGATGCTTCCGGTGTGGTGGTTGGATCTCACCAACCCGGTGGTTACACTAATAGTTGGGGGTTAGACTCCTTCCATCGATAACGAGATGTACTTCCTTCGGGGAGGGTTGTACCGTGGCCGGTGATGGCCATTAGGACTCAATCACAGTTCCTGATTATTGTTGTTGCGGCGTTCCAGTCATTCAGTTTCTATGTTTAATCCGTGTGCCTTCATGGCGGATCGGAGAGTCTATCTTTGTCTTACCTAAATGGACGTGGCGAAAACTCCCTACCAGAATCTTATAGTAAAATCAATGAAGGGACATATTTCTGTTCTTTTATTTCTGTTTAGTAATGCAGACAGATATCATTTTATCATCGCATCTCGCTTGTACAAACTATAGCCCCTTGTTAAAATAATTCAAACTTAATTTTCTTTTGCCTCTTATCTGAAAAATTATTACATACTAGCCGCCTTTGGCGACCGGTCGGTTCGCCAGTATTAATGCTCGCTAAAGTTTGCTCGCTAATATTTTATGTAGCTGTGTCTCATAACAGGTTTTTCACCAAAATATTTTTAAACCAAACAAATTTTGACAATCATATAATTCATTTATAGTATTATTTTCTTCAGATGTTCTGTTCATTGTACTACTCATCTTTCTCTTTCTATCCGAGCAATGATTGTCCCGGAATTGATATTTCACTTAAATGGTGGAGGGAAAGGTCTAAAATTCTGTTTTTATAGAATAATGAGATTCAAATTTTCATAAATGTAAGCACACTAAACAAATAAAGACACAATTGGTTTTCAAGAGATGCAAAAGCTTAAAAACAGCTTGGAAAATGCCTCGCACAGACGAAATAATTTTGACACACATACTCTTCTTTTCTTTTCTATCCTTTTTTCTTCACTACTTTTCTTTCTATAAACCTTTTTTCCCTTTGTTATTACTTTTTTTCTTCCCTGCCCAGACTTTATTTTGAGCAGGCATAGATTATTCATACCGACTAATAATAAAAGCAACTATTTTCTTTCTTTTTTAAACATCCCGTTATCTATGAATGAAAACCAACTGATTTCGCGTATTTCTTTCTAAACAAATCATAATTTATTACTTCCTGCTATCTTACTCATTTGGTGTGGGGGAAGTTTTTGGCGGGAAAGTAAGAAAAGTGTCGTTTTAACTATTTTCCTCGCAGTTTTTTGATTTTTTCTCTCCATAAGAACCATCCTCGTGTCTTAAAGAAAATATTTTTAAAAAAATTAGCCGAATCGGTTCAGCCGTTCTCCAGTTTTGCGCTTAGCAACGCATTTCGAGTTGCATTTTTATTAATATAGATATACGAACAAAAGTTTCTGTGCGTATTTAATTTTTATCATTAAATAAGAGGTTTGTAGAAAACTGTCTTTAAAATTGTTTCACTTGAATTTGTTTATATTTCTTTAATGTATGCAGCTTAAGATGTGGAATAAAATATTTCATCTGATGCGTTTTGTGTCATCTCTTGAAATTAGATTCTTTTGATCAAAAATTAATTTTCTCTTTTAAATTCAGCTGAATTTTTCAACTATATACATTTCTTGGGAGCAATACGTCTGTTCTCTTGGCAACACCGAAATGCAAATGCCACGGTTAAAGTGAATATTTACCACAGGTGGGTAAATGAATTTGCGTGCGAGAATTTTAAGATGAACAAATGGGTAATTTCCTCTATTAAATGCAGCGTGTTAAAGCATTTTAAAACATTCGATACTCTTCTCCCAGTTTGTACGCAGAATAGACTCTTCTATGACTTGTAGAAGCATTAAAACTTTTCATAAACTTCTTGAAAAATTCAGTTTATTCCTACATAAATTTTACCTCGTAAAAGAAGAATCGGGTTGCCAGAAACGAAATAATATATTAAATTTCTTTGAAAATAAAAAAAAATGGAATTATAAGTTTCATAGCATCTTTCAAACAGTCAAAATCTGTCTAATGAAATAGTTTTAATATTCAGTTCCGCTTGAATATATTAAATAGAGGAAGAGTTTATATTTTCCCTGACTTCGAATATTTTCAGTACGAAATAACCCCTAGAAACTACAATATAAAAAATTTTTAATAACAAAATTTTATTTTATTTTTGTTTGGACTTATAATATTTTTATACTCCGATAGATGGAGCAGTAAGGCGGTATATGTAAACAAAACAATGAATTCATAATTAATCTGTAACGAAGTAGTATAACGCAAAGGGGAAAACCCGGAAGTGTGTGTGTGTGTGTGTGTGTGTGTGTGTGTGTGTGTGTGTGTGT
>JAOUZG010007375.1:0-21988 GCA_026289955.1 Argiope argentata | reverse complement strand
TGGGTGTCATGAAAGTTTCTTGAAAACCAAAACAAACAGGATGAAATGTGTTGATAATGTTTTTAACGTCCTGAAGTTTGGACCGAATGCCGCGACAGTTCCAAGAAAGGAAGGTACCCATAAAGAGAGAGGTTTTGGAAAAGAGTTATTAGAAGCAACGACAGGAGTTGCAGATACATCGCAACTCATATCAAATTCATTTTCCTCCTCAGAAGGATGCAGTTTCAGATCGGGGGAATTTGATTTACCACCAAAAACGGATGTTAAATCCTTGTGGGCTATGCCCCGATTCGCAAGTCCTAAAGCTACTGAATTTTTCAAAGAAGATTTTTGTAGTTTTGCGGATAGATCTTTCTGCGTTTGACCACGCTTTGAAATTTTCAACTTCAGGGATTTTTTAACTTTAATTTTTGATTTAGGTTTAGCTGGCATGCCAGTATCAGATGTGCTATTTAGTGATTGTTCTGGATCGGAGTCGGAGGATTTTTTAGTTATTTTTGTGCTCTTGGTTGTTTTTGTACAATTTGGACACAAACAATTGACACAGAAGGATTTTTGCAAAGCAGATGAATAGCTCAAACTGGGAGTGGGTGTTTGCGCCAGAATTTTCCGCCTGGCTTCAGAGTCAGAAATGTTTTCTTTAATTTTAAGAGTTATTATTTTCTTTTCAAGCTGCCAGCGTTCACATAGCCGAGAGTATGACGCATAACCACCTCCACAGTTCACACACTTTTCGGGTGCAGAACATTGCTGGCTATCATGGCCTTTAGAAGCACAGCGGGCACAAGTGGCTGTCCCGCGGCAATTAACTTTAGAATGGCCATAACGTTGACAATTAAAACATCTCAAGGGGTTAGGAATATATGGTGTGACAGGTAATTTAATATATCCTGCAAAGATGAAGTATGGTAATTTCAGTGTTTTAAAAGTTAATATATGATGTTTCGTGTCAAGAATATTTCCATCTCGCCGGATAGAAATACGGTGGACTTGAGTGACACCTTGAGATTTCAATTCAGATAAAATTAAATCTTCAGGGAGGTTCAATATTTCTCCACAAGTGATAACACCTTTAGATATATTTAATGATTGGTGGGGGCTGACACTGACAGGAATTGTTGACAAATTTTTTAATTTTTGAATTTGGTGAGCTTGCTGAGGGGAATTAATTTCTACCAGCAAGTCACCAGAACGCATCTTACGAATAGATGTTACGTCACCAACTGTTGCTGTAATTGCTTTCTGAACTAAAAATGGTGATACACTTTCAAATGTTTCCTTTTTATCTGAAATACGTTTAATTACAAAATATTTATCAAAATGATTATCAAGATTCATAGATTGAGGTTCAAAATGACGCCCACTGAAGGGACCCTTTTTTCGAGGAGCCATACGATATTAAGAAAGTCCGGGCCCGGCGGCACCACCCACCACGGAGCCCAACAAGGGAAAGCAGCCACCGGCTCTGGCCATTCCCAACCTCAGCGCTTACCTTAGTGCTAGCCGGTACCTACGCTCGGAGTTACCCCCGGGGACAGTGACCACCCTTAACGCCAAGCCCAAGGAGTAACCCCTTCGCTTGATCCCTAGCAGTCTAGCCACTCAGGTGACTAGGTACCAGCCGATTGATACACCGGGGACCACAGTGCACCACCCGTCTTTCAAATGGGTTGCCACGCACGGCCAACACGTGGGAACAAGGACTGTCCATGAGAAGCAAGAAGCTAACAGAGCGGCGACAGCCTCTCTTGGAAGGCTCCCTCACTTGCCGTCGAGGGAAAGAAGGATCAAGCAAAAAGCAGAAGGCGTAGAGGAGGATAAACATAAAGGGAGGAAAGATCCCTGGGAACCTCGGGATTGGGACACCCGTACCCGCCTAAAGAAGGTGAGCCCCTGAGGGGCTCTTTAGAAGCAAAGATGCACTCTTTGCAGCATTATCGGCCTGCTAATTACCAGTGATTCCGACATGACTCGGAATCCAGCAAAATAATATCTCAAACCCCCTGTTTTGAAGAGTTGCAAGAAGACTCAGGATTTCCAGTGCCAAAGGATGAATCTGATTTTGAATATTGGAAAGTTGTTTCAATGAGCTCATACTGTCTCTATAGATACAAAACTTACACTCAGAAAAGAGCGAAATCCTCTCAAGGGCATAAAAAATTGCCGATAATTCATACGACAGAACTGAAAAAGATGTGTCTAGACGGTAACAGAATGTATCGGTATCAAAAACAATACCTCAACCAACATGTCCATCTGTAAAAACCTTTAAGTAATCTAGGTATTGACAGCGATGAGAATTAAACAAATTCTGGTAGACAAAAGGGGGAGTTTTTTGCTTCTCAAAACTGGTAAAAGGATTTAGAAAAGTAAACTGAGGAATATTCCACGGGGGAAAGGAATAGAGATCAGATGTCTGGATCCCCTTGTCATGAAGCTTGGAATCATTAAGAAGATATTTAACCCTCTCACGAAATGGGAGAATATGAGAAGATCGTTAATTATGAAGTCTCCGAAGACTTATCGGAAAAGTCAGGGAGGACAGGGGGTGCTTCGGAATAGATAAAACTCGAAGGTAGTACTGGGCCGATACTTTTTACGTCGTAAACCAAGTGGTAACTGCTGACAGATAACATAAAGACTTTGTATTAGTGAGGTTCGAAATACCCCAGAGCAAATTCTCAAAGCAGAATGGTACAGTGTCAATTCTACGCAAGACCGTGGATCGCGCAGAGCCATACACCATGCATCCGTAATCTATACGGGATAAAATCACTGCTTCGTAAATTCGGAGTAAGGAAGTGCGATCTGCTCCCCAAGTGGTTCTGGAAAGTACCTTGTGAATGTTTAATGACCTGTCACACTTTCTCCGCAGATATATAAAATGTGGAAGGAAAGTGAGCTTACGATCAAATATTATTCCCAGAAATTTAATTTCATTGACCACTGGTATTACATCATTCCTAATATGGATTGAAGGTTCCAAATGAATGGCACGTTTTCTACAAAAAGGAATGCAGTGACTTTTCTCAGGAGAAATGGTATGTCCATTCTCATCGCACCATCCAACCAGTTTGTTAACTGCAACCTGAAGTTGCTGCTCTATTAAAGGTATTTTGCTACCTTGGCAGGAGATCTGAAGATCGTCAACATATAAGGTAGCCTGAATAGATGAAGGTAAAACATTGAGAATTTGTCTAAAATGATTGATAAAAAGTGTAACACTGAGGATACTTCCCTGTGGAACGCCCTCAGCTTAAATAAAAGGATCGGAGTATGAATTACCAAACCGAACACGAAATGAGAGCAACGATAAAAATTGTTTTAAAAACAAGGGCAAATTTCCTTTAAAACCAAACTTTGCAAGTGTAGAGAGAATACCAAATCGCCAAGTACGGTCATATGCCTTTTCTATGTCGAAGAAGATAGAGACCAGATGATTTCGACGGACAAATGCATTTCGAATTTAAGTTTCCAGTAAGACAAAATTATCAAAAGTCGAGCGTCCTCGGCGAAAACCTTTCTGCATTAATGGGATGCATTCTTTCCTCTCCAGTTCAAATACCAGACGGGCATTGACCATGCGCTCAAGTGTTTTGCATAGACAACTTGTGAGTGTAATAGGCCTATAGTGCAGAGGGTTAGAGGAGTCCTTTCCTGGTTTGAGGATAGGAATCACAATAGCTTCGTGCCATTGTGAAGGGAACGTCTGTTAAGTCAAAATACGGTTAAATAAAATTAACAGATTAGAAAGAGAAGTAGTAGACAAATGACGAAGCATGTTATATGTGATTCCATCAGGACCAGGACTGGTATCATGAGTATTCGATAATGCCGTTAGTAGTTCGTGTATTTTAAATTCTGAATTGTACGGGAAAGATTTTCGAGTAGAAAAATGTAACTGTTTCTGTTGTACACGATTTTTAATTTCTACAAATGAAGGCTTATATGAATCCTCAGCAGACACTTGTGAAAATGCATGCCCGAGAGCATTGGTGACATCCAATGGTGAAGATACGCTTCCATTTTCTGTCTGCAGAATCGGATTTGAAAAATCTTGGTCAAGTCCACTAGCCTCCTTAACTTTTTTCCAAAGTAGTTTCGGAGAAGTAAAGGCTGTGGTGGAAGAGATAAAATTAATCCAAGAATCTCTCTGACTTTGCCTACGGATACGACGAGCTTTAGCTCTGGCAAGTTTAAAGGCAATTAAATTATGAATCGTGGGATATCTTAGGAAGATATTCCACCGGTTTTTTTTAAATTCTCGGTGACTTTCGTGGCAAACTTCATTCCACCATGGTCTCAGGAATTTCCTCAGTCGTGGGGAGCTTTTGGGTATAGTATTGTTGGCGGCCTCTAGTAAACAGTAAACTCCATTTTGAACAGCCTCTGTAGCATTAGTCGTTTTGACCATATTTTCCGAAATTATAGCCTGTTGCATGTAAGCAGCCCAGTCTGTCCGCTTGAATAAGAAACGTGGCGGACAAAAAGACACACCACCTCTACCAGCATAAGAGACTATTAAAGGAAAGTGAGAGAGCTCACTCCCAACCTGAGAATGAAGCAACGGGAAAAAATCGGGAGAGCAAATAGCCAGATCCAGGCTGTGAAATGTACATGTGGGTTCATGGAAATGGGTTTTCTCGTCATTATTGAGAAGGCAAAGAGAGTTATCAGAGATAAACTGCTTGATCTGTCGTCCTCGACAATTTGTTCTTTCCGAACCCCACAAAATACTATGAGCATTAAAATCGCCAAGAAGCAAGAAAGGCGTGGGTAATTGGTCCACTAAACTATTAAGTTCATGCTGGTTAATGTGAGCGTGTGGCGGTAAATAAATACAACAGACAGTGACAAGGGTCCGTATATGAATTTGAACAGCCACAGCTTGTAAAGAAGTTTGCAAGTTTAAATGAGAACTCGGATAGATGTTCGAAGTTAAGATGCAGACACCACCGGAAGGGGTATTTACAGTATTAGCATCTTTCCGAGCACAGTTATAGCCACGGATTTTCAAAGCAATGTCATGTTTCAAGAATGTTTCCTGAATAGCCAAACAAGCAGGATGGAGTACATTAATAATGTGTTTAATGTCAACCAATTGGGACCGAAGACCACGACAGTTCCAAGAAAAAAAGGGACCCATTAAGTAACAGAATTAATCAGTTTATTAGAGCAAGTGTTAGCAAGAGAAGGCGAAACATCACAACTCATTTGTAATTCATCCTCCTCGTCAGACAGTTTGGTTTGATTTGGTTTGTGGGATTTAATGGCATAAGGGCCAAGTTTGGCCATGCTGCGCCAAACGTTTGTTTAAATAGACCAATAATGCTAAAATACTTAATAATTTTAAAAAGTTATCTAGAAATTTTTAAAAAACATTTATAAAAAAAATCAATTATAAAATATTTAAGAGATCTAAACATGGTTTTTTAAAATCGAGTAAAAGTCTCAGAAGAAACATTGTGACAAAACAATAGCAAGCACATCGAAGTGTGCTCAAAAAACACTTTGTCATGAGAAATGATGAAAAAAAACAAAAGACAAATGCAATAATGCTTATAAATGGAATCTAATGTAAAACAAGTATTCTCAAGCTTTGCAAAAGGAAATTGCAGAGGAAAAAATTTCATTTATTTTTATATTTGGTCGGGATGATATATTTAAATGTGGGTTTCTTTTCCCTAATGGAAGGAGATGGAGTACAGACATCGTCAGACGTCTCTTCGAGTTCCTCACTCATTTTATACTCCAACATATCCTCTGAAGAACTTGAAATAGTCATTTCTGTGTCGATTTCAGGGTGCAAGACAGAGGCATCTTCTAATGCGAGGACGTTCAAATGTTCAAAATCAGGGTTTTTCTCAATTCTAGTGCATGTGTCAATTTTCGACACCCTTTCTGTAGGAGAAGATTTAGCATCTTGCACTGTAGCAGAATTTGATATTTGACGGGGTGAAGTTTTCCAGAATTTGGAAAATGATTCTTTTCCTGTATGGGAAGTAGGAGAAACTGGTGGAGACGATGCGTTTTGTTTTGATTTTATTTTTGTGTCCTTGATTTTTTTTCTTTTTTTCACTTGTTTGAAGCCAGTAGGATTCTGGGAAGCAGAAGCACGTTCTGAAACATCCAGACAGGAAATTTTTTCAGCACTTACTTTGGGCAAATATGCTGTTAAAAATGATTCCGAATATCTGGGGCAAGTTTCAGTAGGAATGTAAGACTTTTTAAAGGATGAGGAATCAGTTGGCAGATTAAATGAAATCACTTGCGTACTTTTAGTTTCGCAGATATTCTTAGTAGCAGTTGCGTAAGTCAATCCAGAAGTGGTTGAACGTGCTTTAATATTTTGCTTAGCTTGAATATAAGATATGCCTTTGGACACTTTTTCAGAGACTACTTCCTTTTCAAAATGCCATGAAGGACATAAGCGGGAAAAAGAAGTGTGTTGCCCTTTACAATTAACACACTTTTCCTGTGCGGTACATTCTGAACTTTCATGTCCACTTTCGGCACAACGAGCGCATGTAAGAGACCCACGTCACGAGGCTTTGGAATGGCCAAATATCTGGCATTTAAAGCATCGCAAAGGGTTTGGAATGTATGGCCTAACTGGTAAATTCATATATCCAACTTGAATGAAACTAGGCAATTTTGACGAGTGAAAAGTAAGAATGAGATGTTTCGTACTGAGTAATTGTCCATCCTTCCGTATTGCGATACGTCGAACGTTAGTAACTCCTTGGTTGTTCAAATCTTTGGTAATTTCTTCAACTGGCGTATTAAACAGCTCTCCGCAGGAGATAACTACTTTGGAAAAATTCAGAGTGCTATGTGAACTTACTGATACTGGAATGTTTCCAAGGGATTTTATTTTCGCTATCTGTTGTGCTTGCTTTTCAGAAGAGACTTCAATAAGCAAATCCCCAGAGCGTAATTTCCGAATTGAAAGTACTGAACCTAATTGACCAGATATGCCTTTTTCTACTAAAAAGGGAGAAAATGAATGAAATGCCTGATTGCCAGATGATATCTTTATAACAAAAAAAGTGTCGAAGTGCTTTTGAGAGGAAGAATTTTGTTCAAGATGATGCCCACTGAAGGGAGATTTCTTTTTCTTAACCATGCAAGAAAACTAAAGAAATTCGGGACCTGACGGCACCGCCCACCACGGAGCCCAACAAGGGAAAGCAGCCACCGGCTCTGGGTTAGATTTGTTAGGTTTATTGGCACAAGAGCCAAAAAAAGGCTATACTGCGCCATGCATATGATCAATTAGAAACAGAAATAATAAAATTCATACAGCGTTCTATGAAAAGGGTTCATAAAAGTCAATAATAAAACTCTCAATCAGTTGAATGATGCATCGGTAAAAAATAGACTTAGATAAAATGGTAGAAACCAATTGTTTTAAAGAACTTAAAAAGGTTTTTGGGAGGATTTTCTCCCAATAACATTCGTATGTCCAGCGATGAGGAGTTAAAAAACTGTAAACGATGAAGATTAAAATCAGGACATTCTATTAAAATATGAAGAACTGTTAAAATTACTTGACATCTGGAGCAAAAAGGAGCTCTATCACCTAATATAAGATGCTTATGTGTTAGGCGAGTGTGACCAATACGGAGTCTAGTCAATTTGACGTCAATCTCATGCATTGGAAGACAAAGCCAAGGTTTCGTAAAAGATTTTATAGAGTTCAATTTATTATCTGTCAGTTGGTTCCACGATTTTTCCCATAAAGAACGAATATGTTTTGTGAAAACCGTCTTCGCATCCGAAAGGGGTATTTCACGCTCTATGAACAATGCGGCTGTTTTTGCAGCTTTGTCCGCCAATTCATTTCCAGCGATACCTACATGCCCTGGAATCTAGCCAAACAATATTTCATAACCTCTATTTTGAAGAGTCTTTAAAAGGTATAAGATTTCCAAGGCAATGGGATGAATTCGAATGTGAAAATTTGAAAGTGTTTCCAAGGAACTCTTGCTATCGGTATAAAGACAAAATTTACGTTCCGAGCAGAGAGAGGCTTTCTGTAAACCATAACAAATTGCCATCAATTCAGCAGATAAAACAGAAAAGGATGGACACAAAGTGTAACTGAGTATTTCCGAGTTGAAAACAATACCACAGCCAACATAGTCATCGGTCTTGGAACCATCCGTAAAAATGGGCAAATACATTGAATACTGACAGCGATGAGAAGCAAAAAGTGTTTGAAAAACAACAGGGGCAGTTGTTGACTTATCGAAATTATTAAAAGGATTTATAAAGGAAAACTGAGGAATATCCCAAGGTAGGTAGGTAGTTAAGGTTTTCTGGCACAAGAGCCAAATTTGGCTATACTGCGCCAAGCATACGGTATTTATGTAAAACTTGAAATTAGAATGCAGAGGAATATCCCAAGGGGGAAATGAAAATAAGTCAAGTGTCTGAAGGCTCATATCTCGAAGTTCCGAATCATTGAGGATAAATTTAACTTTCTCACAAAATGGGAGAATGTGAGAAGGTCGAGCCATGTATAATCTCCGAAGGCGTACCGGAAGAACCAAGGAGTGCAAAGGATGTTTAGGGACAGACATCGCTTGGAGGTAATAATGCACAGATATTTTTTGCCGCCGTAAATTTAACGGTAGCTGGTAACAGACAACGTAAAGACTCTCTACTGGTGAGGTCCGGAATGCTCCTGAGTAAATTCTCAAGGCGGAATGATGTATGGTATCTAGTCTGCGTAAAACAGAAAATCATGCAGAATCATATATCATACAACCATAATCCATGCGAGATAGAATAACTGATTCATAGATTCGCAGTAGTGATGTTCTGTCTGCTCCCCAGGAGGTTCTTGAAAGTACTTTGAGAATGTTCAATAATCTGAAACACTTCTTCCGCAGATGCAAGACATGCGGAAGGAAAGAGAGCTTATGATCAAGTATTACTCCCAAATATTTTATTTCTTTAACGACGGGTATTTCACGGTTTTTGATATGGATTACAGGGTCCAAATGGATTCCACGCTTCCTACAAAAATGCACACATTGACTTTTCTCAGATGAAATCACATGCCCGTTTTCATCACACCAACCTACCAGTTTGTTAACTGCAACTTGCAGTTGGCTCTCTATTAAGCGCATATTGCTACCCTGGCAAGATATCTGAAGATCGTCTACATATAATGTGCCTTGAATAGATTGAGGTAGAACGTTAAGAATTTGGCTAAAATGGACAGAAAAAAGTGTGACACTGAGGATGCTTCCCTGTGGAACACCCTCAGCTTGAATAAAAGGAGTGGAGTATAAGTGGCCAACTCTAACCCGAAATGTGCGCAATGATAAAAAGTGTTTTATGAAAATGGGCAAGTTTCCTTGAAAGCCAAATTTTGAAAGTGTAGAGAGAATACCAAACCTCCAGGCACGGTCATACGCCTTCTCTAAATCGAAGAAGACAGAGACCAGATGATTTCGACTAGCAAAGGCATTACGAATTTTAGTTTCGAGTAGCACAATGTTATCAAAAGCCGCTCGTCCTCTGCGAAAACCACTCTGCAGTAACGGTATGCATGCTTTTTTCTCTAGTTCAAATACCAGTCGGGCATTAACCATGCGTTCAAGCGTCTTACATAGACAACTTGTGAGTGCAATAGGCCTATAATGTCGTGGGTTGGAGGGATTCTTCCCAGGTTTGAGGACTGGGATCACAATAGCTTCATGCCACTGTGGTGGGTGGGTTGGTTGAATTGAATTTAATGGCACAAGAGCCATATTTGGCTAAGCTGCGCCATACTAATGGTAAATTATAAAATCAAGATTAAAATACAATTTCCTATATAAAAAATAGTGGAATATAAAAGCAATATCATAAGACATTTTTCTGAATGAATGCCAAATTAATTATGAAACAAATGACCAAAAAGAACTAATTAAAATTTACAAGACTAAATGCAAGTATAAAAGTTTATAGACTTTAAAAAGTTAAAAATATTCGGGTGGTATCTCTCACCCACCAAGTCTCGGAGGGTTAATGACGATGTCTTAAAAAAACGAACACGATTTAGATTAAAAGCAGGGCATTCGATTAAAATATGATTTACAGTGACATGTACATGACATGTTGGGCACTTTGGCGCCATTTCGCCAAAAATGAGATGTCGGTGCGTATAACGCGTATGACCTATACGGAGACGAGTCAATTTTACGTCGGTCTCACGTATAGGGAGAACAGGCCACAGTACAATAGTTGGCTTGATGGAATGCAATTTATTTTGTGTTCGCAGGTCCCACGTTAATTGCCAAGTAGAGAAGATGTGCTTAGCCAAGGCATTTTTGACATCGCAATAAGGAAGTCCCCAAGACAAGAAATTCGTTGCTGATTTTGCCGCCGAATCAGCCATTTCATTTCCATAAATGCCCATGTGACCTGGGGCCCAACAAAAGTTTATATCAAAATCCCTGTTTCGCAAGAGACGTAAAGTGGACAAAATTTCCAGAGCTATCGGGTGCATCCGACTATGATAATGAGAAAGTGCGTTCAACGCACTCATGCTATCGGTATATATGATGAATTTTCGCTGAGTGGAAATTGAAATTTTCTGTAGAGCACAGACCATACCCATCAACTCAGCCGTGAATACGGAGCAACAATTATGAAGGCGGTAGCTCAGTGTATCGGATGGGAATACGATTCCACAGCCAACATGACCAACTGATTTTGAGCCATCGGTAAAAATTGATAGCGATGGTGTAGAAACAGCTGTTGTAAGATTGTCGGCGTTGTTGAAGATTTATTGAATCCTGAGAAGGGATTCTAAAAGGAGATTTGAGGTTTATCCCAAGGTGAAAAACAAAATAAATCGGATGATTTCACAACAATATTATCAAGGCCCGAATCTCGTAGCAAGGTTTTGATCCTTTCATTGAATGGAAGGATGTGAAATGGACGAGCATCATACAACCTATGGTAACCAACTGGTAATGCTAGTTGACACACAGGGTGCTCTGGCACAGACGAAATTCTGAAGTAATAGAAAGCGGAAAGTTTCTTACGCCTTAAACTAAGGGGTAGCTGATGACAAATAACTTACAAACTCTCAACTGGTGAAGTACGAAATGCCCCTGAACAAACTCGCAAAGCAGAGTGATGCACCGTGTCTAGTCGTTTCAAAACGGAAGCACGGGCAGTACCATACACCATACAGCCATAATCCAGCGGGAGAGAATGACAGCTTGATAAATACGGAGAAGGGAGGTTCTATCGGCACCCCAAGATGTTCTGGAGAGCACCAAAATATTCAAGGTTTTCTCGCACTTTTTCCAAAGGTTCAAAACATGCGAAAGGAATGTTAGCTTTCGATCAAAGACCACACCCAAAACGCGTATTTCATCTACAACTGGAATAGGCGTATTGTGTATTTGGATAATAGGATCCGGATGCATGTTTCGTTTCCGGCAAAAGTGTACGCATCTACACTTTTCAGGAGAGATTGTATGCCCGTTATTATTACACCAAGTTACAACCTTATTAACTGCAGTTTGCAACTGTCTCTCAATGATACTCATGCTGCTACCCTGACAGGAAATCTGCAGGTCGTCAACATAAAGGCTTGCGTGAACTGCTGATGGCAAGTGATTCAAGATCTGACTCAAATGAAGGATAAAAAGCGTGACACTGAGGACGCTTCCCTGAGGTACACCCTCAGCCTGTATAAAAGAATTTGAATAAACATTACCAACTCGAACTCGAAATGTTCGATGAGATAAAAAGTTAGCTATAAACATGGGCATATTTCCCCTAAAACCAAAGTTAAAAATTGTTGAAAGAATGCCATAGCGCCAGGCCCGGTCATACGCCTTCTCAATATCGAAAAATATGGAAACAAGGTGATTCCTCCTAACAAACGTATTGCGTATTTGGGTTTCCAGTAAAACAAGGTTGTCGAAGGTAGAACGGCCTTTACGGAAACCACTCTGCAACGGGGAGATACATCCTTGTTTCTCTAGTTCAAAAATTAGGCGAGCATTCACCATGCGCTCAAAGGTCTTACATAAGCAGTTTGTAAGAGCAATCGGTCTGTAATTCAGAAGGTTGGATGAATCTTTTCCAAGTTTCAAGATTGGAATCATAATAGCTTCACGCCATTGTGTTGGATACTTCTGCTCATTCCAGATTCTGTTGAACAATATCAACAAATTTGAAAGGGAAGTTTTGCTCAAATTACGAAGCATGCTGTATGTAATTCCATCGGGTCCTGGACTGGTATCTCGCGCTTGAGATAATGCCGTTTCCAGTTCATACATCCGGAATTCCTCATTATACGGGAAACAATTTCGGTCATTAAATCGGAGAAGTAATCGTTCCGCACGATTCTTAATCGCAAGAAAGTAAGAGCTGTAAGAATCAGACGCGGAAACCTGTGCAAACGCTTGACCTAGAATGTTAGCAGCTTCTAATGGGCTCGAATATAACACATTAGCCATTTTTATGACAGGAATGGTGGATTCATGATAAATCCCATTTGCTGCTTTAACCTTTTTCCATAAAATTTTACTAGAAGTTGAGGATGTAATGGTAGAAACAAAATTAATCCAGGACTCCCTCTGACTACAGCGGCGAATGCGACGAGCAAGGGCTTTAGCTCTTTTAAAAGCGATAAGATTTTCTCTTGTCGGGTATCTTCTAAATATGTTCCAATGCTTTTTTTGATTCTTGTAACTGTCGCGACACGCTGTATTCCACCATGGTCTACGAAACTTTCTGAGGCGTGGGGTAGTTTTCGGGATGGATTCGACAGCGGCGTTCATTATTATTTGAATTACACATTTCACTGCTTCTGAAATGTCAGAAATTTTGACAACATTTTCCGAGATATGTGCTAGTTGCGAGTAAATAACCCAGTCTGCCCGTTGGTATACGAAACGTGGAGGACACGTAGTACATCACCACGATCACTTTGGCTGACTATGATAGGATAGTGGTCACTGTTATATAGCTCCCCCAAAACAGTGAAATTCAACAATGGCAGGAGTTCAGGGGAACATACGGCCAGATCAAGACAATGGAAGCTACGGGTGGGCTCGTGAAAATACGTTTCCTCATCGTTATTGAGCAGGCAGAGAGAGTTATTAGAGATAAACTGCTCGATCTGCCGCCCTCGTGAGTTCGTACTTTTGGAACCCCACATACTGCTATGCCCATTAAAATCGCCAAGTAACAGAAAAGGTGGTGGAAGTTGGTCCACTAAATTGTCAAGATCTTGCTGACAAATGACATTATGAGGGGGTAAGTATATACAGCAGACTGTAATCAACCTTCTTGTGTGGACCTGCACAGCCACAGCCTGCAAAGGAGTATGTAAATTGAGTGGTGTGCTCGGATAGAGGTTGGAAGTAAAAATGCAGACCCCTCCAGAACTATGACCTCCACTGTCTGCATCTTTCCGAACACAATTGTAACCACGTAATTTGATTGGGAAATTTGACTTCAAGAAGGTCTCTTGAAGACCAAAACAAACCGGATGAAATCTGTTAATAACTGACTTTATGTCCTGAAGTTTGGAACGAATGCCGCGACAATTCCAAGAGAGGAAGGTACACATTAAGAGAGAGTTTTGGAAGTGGAAAAAGTGTGAGCATTTGTTGGAGTTGCCTGATCTTCGCAACTCATAGAAAGAACATCTTCATCCTCAGAAGGATGGAATTTAAAATCGGGGCTGGCTGGCGTGCCTCCAAAAATGGACGTTAAATCCTTATGGGCTACACCATCTTTTGCTAATCCCAAAGCTACAGAACTCCGGGAAGTCGATTTGTGTAATTTCATGGAAAGATCTTTATGTGAAAGGCCCCGTTTTGCAAGTTTCAATGTCAGTGAGGACTGAGGTTTTTTCTTACGAACCTTTTTAGATGTTGACAGGTCTGGTTGAAGAGATTCCGGAATACTTTTATCAGATTTATCAGAATCATATTCTGATGACTTTTCAAGAGGTTTTGGTTTTGGAGTTTGCTTTATACAGTTGTCACAGGAGCAATTTGAGCAAAATGGTCTCTGAACAGCGGAAGCATAGCTAATACCTGGGGTAGGTGTCTGAATTTGAATTCTTCGTCTGGCTTCTGGGTATGATAAGTTTTCTTTTATTTTGGTCGTAATGATATCTTTTTCCAGTTTCCAGCGTGTGCAATTTCTATAGTAGGAGGGGTGATCTCCACCACAGTTTACACATTTTTCTGGTTTCGAACACTGCTGGCTATCATGCCCTTTTTCAGCACAACGGGCACAAGTGATAGTCCCGCGGCAATTAACCTTAGAGTGTCCAAATCGCTGACACTTGAAGCACCTTAAGGGATTTGGGATGTAATGACGTACTGGTAACTTGATATAACCGGCGTATATAAATTCAGGTAACTTCGGGCTATGGAAGGTGAGTACATAATGCTTGGTTGGAAGGAGTTGACCATACCGCCGAATGGTAATCTGGTGAACATGTGTCACTCCTTGAGGTTTTAATTCTGAAATTATTTCTTCTAAAGGGACATTATATAATTCTCCGCAAGTTATGACACCTTTGGAGAAGTTTAAGGATGTGTGCGGACTCACAGAAATGGGTAAGGAGGCTAGGGATTTCAGTTTCATGACACTCTGTGCTTGTTTTCTAGAATCGACTTCAACTAGTAAATCACCAGATCTCATTTTTTAATAGACAGTACCTCACCGACTGTAGCAGCGATAGCCTTCTGAACTAAAAAAGGTGATACTGCGTTAACCCTCTAAGCGTTTCCATTCTACGTGTGAAACTCCTGTAAAATGAAGGAAGCGGGACTAGTTTTCTGTCGCGAAAGCGTGTCGGTTTTCTACCAGAGATGTGTAGGAAGCGTTCACGGGTTTTCTTTCTTCCCCTCCTTTTCTTCATGGGAGGTCAACAAGCCTCGGGTATCAGCATATTACCACCTATTCATGCCAAATTTTATTGCTTTCGTTTATTTTGTACGGCTACAAACGTCAGAGTGTTTCTGGGAATAGTGCATAGGTTGCTTTTTAACCCCGATTGCTGATAGCACTTTCTAAACTGTTACACAGTGTAAATATAAACAGATAGGTTTTCACTTAATTTTTGCTGGATATATTAAGTACAGAATCTTTCATCATACATTCGGTCTTATTATACATATATTTTCAAAATTAGCAATTAATGAAGGATTAAAATTGTATTCATATCCTTTTATTATTCTTCCAAATAAATTATTTTGTACAGAGCAATCAATAGTTGCAATATTGTAGCATTTGTCTAGAATTGTAACTAAGCACGGATAGTTCAGTTAATCAGATACATATAAATAACAATATATAACAATTTTTTTTAAAAAGAACGGGCATCATATTCTATTATAATAAGAAATACAAATCAGCAATATGATTGAATATATGAAAATATATATAATTCTAGAAACATAATTGGCTACTTATGTATTAATGATCCGGGTTCTAAAATATCTCGTAGCAATTTTATCAAAATTCAATATTGTTTTTAATCATGATTTTTTATTGAAAAATTGTGGCTTTTCGCTCTTAAATGCCTTAAATAATGAAATTATAAAGCTCAAACGTCGTTAAATATACCAAGGTAAATGCAGATTAATTGGCAACCGTATTAAAAATTTATTTTTGAAATTATAGAATATTCTGGTGATTTTAAAGTGTTTGAGAAATTTATTAAAATTATCGACATTTTTTGCGATTCCCCCCCCCCATTAATTTGCGTGCACGTTCAACGATACTGCTACCTTCAAAAATAATAATAGGCAGCTTGAGGAAGCAAACAAACGATTCTTTTAAAATATTATACTGAAATATTTTATTCCTCATAAATTTCGATATGTTTATAATGTTTAATATTCTTAAAAAAATACAATGGACATAAATTCATCTTCTAATTTTCGTCCATTCTGTAAAAGAAAACACTAATTATTTATTGCTATATTTGCTAGTTTTATCAAACAAGGTAATTCACAAAAGTTTCTGTTGCACTTACATTTTTTTTATAAAATTGACCGTGGAAAAGTAATTGATGTTTTAAATACATGAAATTAAACTTGTAAAACATATGTTCGCATGTGTAACTTTGAAACTTTCCATTTTCTTTCTCTTATTAATGATCGCTAATAGTGAAGATAACAATCATTGAAAAGTTTTTTTATAACTATTCAGGTCGAAGGAAATAAAGGAATAAGCATCTTGTTTTGGTAGAAACTTCAACAATTCCACAAATGAATTAAGAAATTTTAATGTTTTAGAACTGTATTTGAAATTTTAATTGCTTATACGAAAAGATGTCTTTACTTTTGCCGATTATCTCCTTAGACATAGTAAACATATCAAACTATATAAATAAATGGATTTAATGAAGATATAGTGATAATAGTATTTCAGTGAAGTTGTGATGTATAAATTTTAGAAGTATTTGCCATCATAGTTTGAAAACTCTCGAAAACTGCCATAAAAAGTAATCGATTCCTTATTTAGAAGTAATAGCTGGTGTAAGCCATTACTTTCAATTATGAAAGAAATATGCCCTGTTGTATCCAGAATCATTGACATTAATTAGTCTTGAATTGGTTTCGAAATGCACAAATATATGTATATATATTTAATTCCTTAAAGAAACTTTCGCGCACGACAAACCCTTATTATTTTTATAGTACCACAATAAACCGTATTCTAAAATATCTTATGATAGTTAACTTTCCTGGGAAATTATATAATATTTTTCATCTTCTGTTCTTTTTCTTCAATAAATCAATATTATGGTATTTGTGTTGACATCTGTTTTATGAAGATTTATGTCATAAGTGTTATGGGGATTTATGATATCATTGTTCAGAGAAATTCAAAATAAATCTAAAGCTGGCATTTAGTAAATAAATGAACTCAATATTAGAAGAAATTACTTATTAATATACATTTGTTCAGTAAGTATGAAGTTATCTTTTATTACAATTAAACAATTACTCTTTGGGAGTATTTGCTTTGGGAAAAAAGAATTCAGATTATAGAAATTTTATACTTACACAATATGCTCAGTTTTAAAACATTACGTCACAGTTTTATCAAAAGTTCATTTTAAATTGTAATCATACTTTTTGACAAAAGTTAATAATAGTATTGACTTAATACCCCAAACTTATCAAATTAAATGCTAATTAAAAAAAGCCTTTAATAAACAACGAGATTCAAATTTGTAAGCTAATTCATTAATTTATGGGGGTTTTTTCTCTTTTGTATCTGTCAAAGCATCTCAAGTGGATTTTTTTTCTTTATTGAAATTAAATTAAAGAAGTCGAATTGAGATATATAGTAAAATTTTATATTCCCAACAGCTAAAACAAATTAGGTCTCTTTTAAGGAATTAGAATTGATCATACATGGAAACTTTATGTAGAGATATTTCAATCCACACAAATTTAACTTAGTTTTAAATTCATGTCATCCTAAAAAAATAACTGACATTTCATGTAACTAATTAATTTTAGAAAATACAGAAGCTCTGTTATTGTTACTTAATTTTTTTTTTGTCTCGGCTTAAGAGAAAAATTAGTGCTTAGTAATATAGATGAATAAATTATACAGTGATGTATGCAGAATTTTATTGAGTAAAATGCATGCATTTGATCTTTTTTTTTCTTTCAATCTTGATGAAAGACAATTTTCAATGCTGTTAAGTCGTATATGATAAAAGTTAAATTTATAGTGACTTCTTATTTATGGAAATTAAGAAGTAAACTATTTCTATTTACAGAGAAATCCACATAACCTTATTTCCCATGGCATTCCCAATACGTAAATAATTACAAAAATTTACACTAAATAATCATTACAAAAAATTAAATCTAAATAATCATTGTAAAAAATTAAATCTATATAATCATTGTAAAAAATTAAATCTAAATAATCATTATAAAAAATTTAATCTAAATAATCATTATAAAAATTTAAATCTAAATACTGTTAATTGTGGTCACATTGCTGTTATATTACACTAATAGTCCCTGAAACAACACACAATATACTAATAAGAATGCATCTTGTTCTTGCATACATTAACTAATGAATATTGTAGATGTTAAACATTTTGATGTGGGAAAAAACAACTTAATTCACCTTTTAATTTGGAAGTAGCAACGTAAGCAGTAATAACAATTTTAGAGTCTATCTTTAACAACATGGAATATTTTTTCTGGATTACTATAAGAAATGTAGCACATTAAACATATTATTATAAAATGAAAATATAAAGAAAAACATATAATTACAAATATCAAAAATCTTATATTTGCATGCTTCTTTTAATATCAAGCTGTTGTAAAAGGTATTGCACTATTTATAACAGAGACACAGTGTGATACCTTTCAAAACATGGAGCTGCACACAAACCAACATCGCAATCTTTGCATTCAAATCGTGTCTCTCTGCGAATGCGCTTTCCATTGTCGTTTTTTTGAAGACAGCATACTACACATTTTCGCACTGATTTTCTTTTTATAAAACTATCTTTTTGCACATATGAAGGTAAATGTCGCCCAACAAAACGGGCTACATTTTCAGATCCTTTAGGGGTGACAAAATTGTGAATATCAGGATCACTACCCCCATCTTCGATTAATCGTTCGATTAATTTATTCGAAAACCAACATGATTTAATGTCCCGCTGTTCTTTTTAAAAATCACGAAAGAATTCCATACGATTTGATTTAATAAATGACGAAAAATCTTCTTGTAGTATTTTTTCTGTTGACTTCTGACAACAGGGTAGTAGGATAGACATTGGTCTGATCTATCCACACCACCCATTGAATAATTGTAAAATACCACGGCCTTAGGTTTTATCTTTACTTCCGGATTTCCCTTCATAGATTTTACTTCCGTCATTTCAGTATTATGGAAAGTACTTAGCATGAGAAGGGGTTTTTTGTCCTTCCATTTCAGTACACACATCTTACCTTTTTGAAAACCAACAACTTCTCCTTTCTTTACAGATAAGTTTTTGAAAGCTGTGGGTAAACCTTTTCGGTTGGATCTTAGACTTCCACAAATATCTGTTTTGCTTTGTATTAACAGTTCTGCCAATTCTGGCGAGGTATAGTAATTATCTGTTGATAAACAGTATCCTTTACCTTTTAACTCGTGAAGAAGAGTCATCACACTTTTGGTGGAAAGACCATAATCATTGTAGTCACCATGGAAGATGGTGCCTTTTCCTGTATATATGAAGGAGTTCCAAATATAACCGCTTTCGGATTCGCACAACTGAAATAATTTTATTCCGAAACGAGCGCGTTTATTTGGTATAAATTGCTTCCAACTCAAACGACCTTTATAAGCTATTAAAGATTCGTCCACAGATATATCCGATTTAGGTACATAAATAGATTTGAATCTTTTTATAATCATATCGTGTAGTTCAGCAATTTTCCGTAGTTTTGGGTTCGGATGAAGTTTTTCGTCAAAAGCATCATTGTTCTCAAAATGTAGGAATTTCATTAAGAGTCCATATTTCATCTCGCTCATAATTTTTCCAAAAAATGGCGTAGATAAAATTGGCCTTTTCGACCAAAACCACTTCTCCACTGGCTTTTGAACTATTCCTTGCAACAACAAAAGGGATAGAAATCTCTTCATCTCTGGAATATTTGTCTCATTCCATTTCAGAACTCTAGAAGAAGGTGTAAGTTCCACATTCGCTAAATACGATTCAGCATATCTGTTCGTTTCTGTGACTATATAAGAGAAAAGTTCTTCATCAAAAAAAAAGGCTGAAATAATCTAAGGGATCATCAGAATCTCCGATAGAAGCTTTTATTCCTGGATTTCCAGTAAATGGAAATTTAGGAGGACACGGCTGAGGAAGAGTAGGATCAACTCGACACCAATCTCTGGCACTATCTAGAGAATCATCATCGGATTCACTTTCGGAAGAGGTAAACTCTTCTTCCGAGCTTTCCGTTTCGATTAAAAGTTCTGTTTCAGAGTCGCTATCCATTTTTAACGCAAGAGAAAAAGCACACTTCTTAACAAGTTTGAAAGTTGAGGAGAAAATGGTAGCAGTAGCTATTTGACTGGTCTTTTATAAGAGAGGTTACAATAGATGTGAAAAGGGGTTACATCGGTGAACAGTAAGTTGCAAATTGGGATGGTTGGTTGAATAGACAATTCAAATAAGAAGAAAGAGCACCGATAACGATAAGAATCAGACTTGAAAAAGAAACTCCGAGTGGCCCTAAGGCTCCTTTCACCCTATACGGAATCAAATGCCACCCGTGTCGCCATGAGTTTGGGCTGACGTTTTTCTCGAGACTAGCCATTTTACCCGAAGGAAAAAAAAAATACTATACTTCTTTAATCACTACCAAAAGAAGTAACAATGAGTTGAAATATTTTGCATAATTGTGTAGGATATTGGATTTAATACAGGAAAATGCATTATACTTCATAAAATTTACGTAATTAGATAACCATATTAATAAAAGAAAATAGTAATAATTTTTTAATATTTTCGGTGCGGTGCCTATTGTTGCCTTATTTCTATATCTTCAAAATAAGGATAAAGATAGATAAAATTCCACAATCAAATTCAAAATAAGTAATATAATGAAAATATTTTTAAAAAGATGTACGTCATGTATCAACAAGAACAAAATGCACAAATTCAGTAATCTTAATTATCGCTATGGAAGTACAGAAACCGAACAAAAGAATTGAAGTTATAATCTTATGACTGTAGTATAGGCGGCTCATAGAGGAATCATTAAGCGAAATCCACCTCAAGTACAAATTTTTTTACGCTTTCTACTGTCAGTTTATTATATATATAACAGAAAGAACTTGATTTTTTTTAAAAATATGTCTTACCAGAGTCATTTAAAAACATAAATCAGATTAATTAAAACTTTATGTACTATAGATATGTCTTACTATAATATTCATTTAACTATTTTAAGCATCACAATTCATGATATTCCTTTCAGTAAATTATTTACTTCAAGCATTACAGAGCTTGTTTTTGTAAAGTTTATCTCCAAAATTTTTAAAGCAAAGTCATTCGCAAGTTGTAGAAGCTCGGTATTCATGTTCACTCAGAGAAAAAAGAATATAAACAAGCAATATAAAAAACAATTTTTTTAAAATCAATTCCTACTTAGACCAAAAAAGAAAATTTTAATTTTAGTTACCTATTATTAAATAATTACAAGTAGCATAAATATATATACAAATATGATAGAATCACAATATCAAAAGCAAAATAGAAACTGAATATCCACGCAATTTTTCATTTTGCTTTCTATATATGGTGTTGGAATATTATTTTTGTTTGTTGCTATTTATACGCTTCTTTCTTTTTTTTTTCACCTTTCTAATTTAAGAAGCAGATGGTGGTCACGCACCAACATAGAGAGTCTGCAACTGGCGGTTTCGAACTCGCAGCCCAATGGATACGAATCCATCGCCCAACCAACCAGGCAATCACGGCCCTGGTGTCTCCTTGAGATTAAAATTCTATTTTAGTTACTTTTTATTAAATAATTAATTGTTGCTGTTGTTCTCGTGTTTAGCTTTACAACGTAAGGAGGGTGCAATAGCTCCTGAGGGTATGGGCCCTTGAGCACCTGAGGGCATAAATCTGCTTCTAGCTCACACACGTCAAAAACAATTTTTATAGGACGGACTGCATTAATTCATCCACACATCGAAATTTAGATCTAGAACAGAGAAAGATCACCTCTGCTCCAGTACGCACAGTGATATCACTTTCGACACAGAGGACTTTGTGACCAAGGCAGATGTAACATCCACCACACACACACACATACAGAAAGTCTTCGGTTAGTGGGTTCGAAGTTGCAAGCCCAAGGGATGCAAAACCAATGCTTACCAACCAGGCTATCCTGACCTGATAATTACAATTACTATAAATAATTGATCAAAAAATTAAATAGCATTGAAT
>JAOUZG010007353.1:0-11448 GCA_026289955.1 Argiope argentata | reverse complement strand
CGCGAGTGCAAAACAAGGATTCCGCAGTGGAATGCCCCCACATTGTGGCATGCGGTTGCGACTGCCCGGCTCCTGTCACTTTCCTCTGAGAAAGAGGGCTCGGTCACACTGCCTCCATGATTTTTGCGGTGGTTCTTGATACCTGGAGGTATCTGTTGGGCTGCCCTTTTGTTTTTTTTTACTCAATGCAAATTTTGCCAGATAGTGTCATTGCTGCTATGGCGTCGGCGGGCCAAATGAGGATGATAAGCCCTGGGTTCCCGTAGAGTTCACACTGCTTGGGTGATACGATACCCCTGTAGTCCCTGGCTCTACGGATGACTGGTTGCGGATGCAACTGAGCCCATTCGTTAACTCTCCCACCTGTTAGGTGAGCTCCTAGCAGGTGTATGCGCATCAACGTCCTCAATGTCCATGGAGAGAGCGCGGTGGTGCTCGTAGGCCCTCGAAATCGTAGTGGCAAAACGGCATGCGTTTGGTAGATTTGCTCAAAATTTATCTTGTGTTGAGGACTGTCCCCAAAAAGATTGCACGACCATAACCTCTACTAATGGTTTTTACTCTCTTTCTCTCTCTTTTCTGTTTATTTCTTGACCTGAAACCTTACGGTGCCAACGTACGGTCAAGAATAAACATCTTTTTTTCCTTTGCTCTCTTTTTTGTTTATTTCTTGACAAACAATCGTTTTTTCTTTGCACTCTTTTCTATCATTTCTTCATAAAATTAAATTTTTATTTGCTCTTTTTCCTGCTTATTTTGTTCATTTATTGGTCTGAAATGTAACGGTGCACACGTATGGACAACAGGTATTTATTTTAATTGTTTCATGTATTTGTTTTGTTTATTTATTGGCCTGAAACCTAACGGTGCCAACATACGGCCAATAAATGTATTTAATTTGTTGTTTATGTGTTTAGTTTGTAAGCTAGATTAAGTATAGTTTGTAAGCTAGATTAAGTATAGTTTGTAAGCTAGATTAAGTATAGTTTGTAAGCTAGATTAAGAATAGTTTGTAAGTGAAGGCGGAAGCTTCCACAAGTATTTTTTGCCCCGTTCTGCGCTTAGATGAAACTTCTTAAAGGTTGCGTCGCGTCCGTTGAATTTACAGATTACTCGTTAAGCTCAATATTCCATGTTTTGTGTGATTGTCTGCTTTATGTGTTTTGTGTTTACTAACCCACTTAAACGGTCCAAAAATAACTTTAATTTCAAATTGAATACCAAAAAAACTTAATTAAATTAAGCTAACTTTATTGTCAAACGATCGAGTTATCATGCAGGGTGTGGAGGGTGGGCATGATAACAAAAATTTAAATGATATTTGTAAACGTGTGAAATGCAAAAAGAATTGGTGTACATTTTAAACAGGTGAACTGTTGGTGTATCGTCATGATATTCATGTCGTGTCAAATGATTTGGTATTGATTAGATATTCAGGTAATGTAAATTGTACAAGTAGTTGTTAATGACACGTGTCAAAGGATTTTGTATTGATAAAATATTACGGTAAATTGTAGGAGTAATGGTTGATTTGTATTGATATAATGTGCTACAAGTTACCTATAAGTGATAAATTATGCAAGTTTTAATTTTTGGGAAAACTCTTTGTGATTTGGGGGGAATGGGTTTTGATTTGGGGGGAAATGTGTTTTGATTTTGGGGGGAAATGTGTTTTGTTTTGGGGGGAAATGGGTTTTGATTTAGGGGAAAGGGGTTTTGTTTTGGGGGGAAACTCTTTGTGTTTTTTTTGGGGGGGATGGGTTTTGATTTGGGGGGAAACATCTTTTGTTTTAATGTAAATTAATTGTGTAATACAAGATGGTAAATTTGTACAAGTGTATATGATTATGGTCTTGGTAACCAACAAAAGGTATATGGTAATAAAATAAATGTGTACACGACTATAGTCTTGGTAAAATTGGTTGTGTTGCCATGCGTGGAGGGAGGGTGGGCATGGTAATACCAGAAGGTAAAACCTTTTCAAGAGTTGGTATTTAACAAAAGGCCTATGGTAAAACTCGATGAGAGTTGTGTTTAATAAGGTAATCGTAAAAGATGTGTGTACAAGACTATTGTCTTGGTAAAAATGGTTGTGTTACCATGCTTGGAGGGAGGGTGGTCATTGTAACACCAAAAGGTAAAACCTTTTCAAGAGTTGGTATTTAACAAAAGGCCTATGGTAAAACTCGATGAGAGTTGTGCTAAATAAGGTATTGATAAAAGATGGTAAAAGATGCGGGTAATGATGTTTGTAGTATGATGTGGGACCAATAAATCTTTAAAATCTTGAAAAATGTGACAATGAGTAAAAGTTTAACATGCAAAAATAAACCGCGAAAATAACATACTATAAAACTATAAACAAAAATTTGTTGGCCAAGAAAATTTTTCAGCAGAAGGAAAGGCAAAAAAAGATGTTTTTTTTTCTCTGAAAATTTTTTTGGTCATGAAAATTGTTGACCGCTCTGAAACCGTCTTTGTACAATATTGTTTGACCTTGACCTTTGATTTTTAATTCAATTTTCTTTACGCGTCCCCTGAACAAAACTTTTGGTTCAAAAAAATTGTTGGCCGCTCAGAAACCGTCTTTGTAGAACATTGTTTGACCTTGACCTTTAACCTTTAAATCAATTTTCTTTACTCGTTCCCCGAACAAAATTTTTTTGTTCAAGAAAATTGTTGGCCGCTCAGATACGGTCTTTGTACACCAACCTTTAAATCAATTTTTTCTTACTCTTCCTCGGAAAAAATGTTTTTTTTCTTGCCTCGATACATACTTTTACAGTCCTCTCATTTTCAAGCATGTGCGTTATTTATTTATAAGTAATTTTGGTGTACGGGTGATTCTTTTTCATTCCGGCGACAGTAGCGCCCTCAAAACTTTTGTTGCTCATGCGTCAAAACTTGTATAAAAGGAGATGCACGGGTCTCTGTCGGCATTTTCTTGCCGAGCAAACGCATACATCACCATGTGCTATCCAGTGTTTGAAGAAATTACGCCACACATGGAAGAACCTGCTGGGACCATAGAGTTTCCAGATCAAACGTTTGAACCGTCTGAATACCTCGTGTGTGGAATGTGTCTCGAATGCATTCTGCCAGACGAGGAACTTTACATGATGGAGTGTAGGTGTATCGGTCATTTGTTTTGTTTTTGGGACGAGTTGGTTGATTTCATACTCTGTCCCATATGTAAGAATCCTGTCGATGCATGGGATTTTACAAATTTATTGGATTCCCGAAACTTGTTTATCGGGCCAGAGATGAATACGACTCATCATCTCTTACATTTGAAACTTAAAGTTTCACAAAAAAAAACTGAGAGAGAATCTGTTGTGGCAGATTCTCTCTCAGTTTTTTTTGGTTTAGTCTACTAGCCAAGATTGGTAAATAACAAATGGATGGTTGCTCCCAAACAAATGATTCGTTTATAAATGTCAACCTTGGGCGTGTTATTCTTTTTTTCAGACAAGTAGCGCCCTCACAAGCTATTCTGCGCATGCGTTACTCTACTCAAATTTTGTATAAAAGGAGAGGCACGCTGCTCCACGATTATTTTTCTGGCTGCCAAGCAATTTTCTTACCATGTGCTGTCTTCCAATCTTTGAAGATATTGTCGTCGTCAATGACGAACCAAATGTCCTAGAACAACTGGACGATGATCCCACACTCGAGTGTGGAACGTGTAATGATGTCATTTGGGAGTATGAAGAACTCCACTTGCTAGAGTGTGGCTGAGTCCATCACTTGATGTGCCTGTTGGAAAATTTAAGTACGTTGATAAACTGTCCAGCATGCGAAGCTCCACTCGAGTCGTGGGATTATTTGATTTTGATTGCTGAGCAAGAATTGATGGACTTGTAATCAGTCTTGGGATTTCCCCCGAAAAAATGGGAGAGAGTTTGGTGCAATGCATCAAACTCTCTCCCATTTTTTGGATTATTAAAAGAGCCAAGATTGGAAAAGTGGTGAATGAAAAATGAGAGAGTTGGGTGCATTGCATCTCTCAATTTTTTGGAGGGCCAAGATTGAAATAGTGATGGATAAAAAATGAGAGAGTTTGGTGCATCTCAATTTTTTTGGAGGCTCAAGATTGGAATAGTGATGGATGAAAAATGAGAGAGTTTGGTGCAATTTATCTCCGAATTTTTTTCGGATTATTAAAACGACCAAGATTGGAAAAGTCATTTGTGATCACCCCAGAGACGCCCATCTTTTTTTTTGCCTTATCGGGCAGATAATCAAAGCACTTGAATTATCAAAGCGCTTGAATCTCTGCTACTACTCTGCTCTAGCCCACAATGTCTGATGTATTGGATATTCATCTTTCGGAAGGAGAATTGCTTGAGGAGCCTGTTCCAAAGACGACTCAAGACGTTTCCCGTGATAAAGATAGCGATAATTTTTCCAAATGTGTGAAACGGTACAGAAAAGGAATCTCTCGACATCCTGTGATTCGACCCTGGACCTCAAAAGACAATAAAATTATTCAAATGTTTAACCACAAAAATTCCTTTTTCGTGCTGTGCTTCAGAAACAATGGTTATTGTCTCACGGATGGCGTCACGTCGTATGTGAGACAAAATGATCCAGATTTGGACAAGTCGCTATTGTATCATCTCAGTGGAATGTTTGCTACAAAATTATTTGTGACTGATGAAGCGAGTTTGTACCGATGGGCACTCTTCAAGAAAACACTAAACAACAATGATCCAGTCGCCGAATTACCAGTGGTCAATATGAAAGTGAATGCTGGGACGTGCCCGACATGCGGGAAAAATTGTATATGATGGGTTGCCATTTATGCATTGAATTCTACAAGAAAAGTAAAAGTGGATCCAATTCCACATAATTTGTAGCAGGTGTCCTGAAATACTCGAGTGTCCAGAAAAAAAATTTTCATCAGTCACAAAAAAAAAGTTTTTTTTTACTGCTGAAAATTTTTTCAGCGAGTCCTTAAAAAACTTGGGTAGTACATCTGCGCAGTAGTACATCTGCGCTTTTTTCACCATGGTCAATCTGCCAATGCTGACCGTTCCTCGGGGACTATCTCCCATTCTTGATAGAGAAATTTTGCACAACTTGCCAGAGCCAGTCAACCAAGTATATAAACACCAAAAGACTATGGTGGTGTTATGTATCCATTCAGATGAATTTACAGTTGGAGCGGGAAATACACCTTATTCCTGCGATCGTGTTTTCTCCAAACTTTTGAGAAAAGTCTTGGCAATGACGAATGCTTCGAGTGTTTTTTTTTACCGATTTAAGAACAAAGCATTTTTACAAAGTACTCTTTTCCAAAATTAAACTGCCTTACACGACCTATCTCATAAACAAAAGAAATTACGTGTCCAAGTGTGTGTTTTGCGGAAAGAAATGTCATCGTTGGATGGTTATTGAGCGAGGCATTTCCATGCTTAATCGTACAAGGATGGACCCCATTCCGCATTGATGCTGCTATTCTTTTCCAAAAAAATGGGAGAGAGTTTGATGTGAATGCATCAAACTCTCTCCCATTTTTTTGGTTTAAAATATTGGCCAAGATTGGAAATGTCATTTGCAGAGTGGTTGACTGAAAAAAAAATTCCACATGAACCAAAATTGGAAGATGGAACTTGTAAAAAAAACACACAATTCCATACTTGTGGAGAAAAAGAAATTGCATTCATAAAACTGGAACAAATGCTTTCCGTCGTACGAGTTTATTTTTTCACGTTTGCTCCTTTAAAAGGGGCGACTTTATACAGACATTTATTCTTTTCGTCTACTGCATTACCTGATTCAGTAGCTCGACTCTACTCTTTCTTTAGCCATGTTGTTCCAGCTGCAATTGAACGAGTTTTTGCCTCCCTTGACCATCCTGATTGGCGAAGGTGGAAACATGTACGTCAAACTTGTGGATATTGGAGTGCTGCTTCGCAAGTCCAATCCTTACTCGTATCGCAACGTCATGAGACATTTGGCCGTTCAAGGAAAAGATGTCTTGTGCACGGTGGGTTTTAAAATTCCAACCAAAACCCTGACGTCTCATTTCGTGCCAATGATACTCGCTCTCAAACTCATCCTGTCTGAATTACCCTACATTGCAAGACTGTTTACGAGACAAATGAAGGAAGGTGTTGCTCACAAGCATCGCATGAGAAAGTTTGTGGGCAACGAAAAGAAAGAACCGTTGCTGTTGTGCGTCGAGACTAGTGACGATAAATGCGTCTCGGTTCCCCTTCGGATCCATCAATTTATCACAGATTTGGAAAAATATCATCGGGAAGTGAAAGACAATCCAATCACTTCCACGAGTAGTGAATTTGTCAAAAGGGCTGCCGAACCGTCCACGATGGATCGTATTAAAAAACAAAGTTTGGATGACCCAAATCAAGTAGGGGAATCTAGCACGAGAATGGAAAATATCAATATTCCTCCGGTGATTGACTTGACTACCCCAGAGAATACAACGGAACGAATTGTGGAGACCATTACGAAGCCTATTAAACAGGAGAAGATGGAAAAGTCACCTGTGGAAAGCATTTCAGAGGAAACCGTGGAAGAGTTACCTGTGGAAATTACTCCAGAGGAAACCATGGAAGAGTCAATTATGCAATCTACTCCAGAGGAGACTGTGATAGACTCACCTGTGCAATCTACCTCAGAGGAGACCATGGAAGAGCCTCCCGTGGAACCAATTATTGGGATAAATTTTGTAAAGTCTCCTGAAGAGTCAACATCAGAGACTGGTCCCAATTCTTCCAATACAAGTCGAGGCTCCAACAGAGTTCCAGTGTTTTATGTTAACATTAAACATTCATCTGGAGAAAGTTTGAGTGGCAATTTCCTAGAACCGGGTGATTTGATTGTAAAATTTCACAGAACCCCTTCACGCGTGTATTTTGTTAAAGGAAATGAAGACGCCATGTATTGGATAAATGACTGTAAAAGATCATAATAAAAGTTTGTAATTTGTAAAAAAACTCTTTGTGTGGACTCTTAATGTGTCTCAATTATTCACAAAATTGACACATTTGGCTCATGACTAAAAATAATGCACATAAACAATAAGACAGAAATTCATTAAAAAAATGTGAAGCAAAAAAAAAAATTTTTTTTTTTTTTTGCTTCACACTTGAAAATTTTTTTAGATACAAGTTGCATTACCTTTTCAGTCACCACTATTTCATTTACTACAATTTTTTTTCTCAAGCAGCAATACCAATTTTGGGTAAAATATTTGCCCAGCTATTCCAATTACTCACTCATAGCCATATTTGGACATTTACTATCGAGTGTCTTTTCATATTTGGACTTTATCACGTTCTCGTTGCTTCTCGTAGCTTCGACATTATTCCCATTCTTGGAAACCTTCCAAGAAACGAGTTTTATTTTTGGCATCGCCCACTTCCGGGTTGATGACTATAAAAGGCCGACGAGTGCAACGGTTGGCATCATTTGAGTTTTAGCTCCTCTACTGGATCTACTCTTTGCTATCTGTTGTCCGCTCTCGACTATCAACATTGTTACCAATAATGGGCGCGTTTCCAAGGCAAAGATCGTCAAGTCTGGTGGCTGTATCGCACCCTGGGAAATGGGGACCCTTTGAAGCCCTCATGCAACAGGCCAGAGTGGTTGCATTCATCTCATTTATGGATGTAGTGACAAATAGGATATTTCATCACCAAGTGACAGACTGGCCCAAAACATCGCTGCACGTGGACAATTTTAAAAGGACCGTTTTGGAAAGTAAAAAGGTCAATTATTTTGACCCAAAAATGAAATGGTCTCGAGTGGCAAAAAAGCTTAAAATCAGCCCGAACCACGAAAAGAAAAATTCGGATCAACGAATGAATTTCAAGTTTGACAATGTACTAATTGTTAAACAACTCTTTTCGTTTGGTTTGTGGACGGTGCCTCGTGGGGAAGGGCACGTGTTTCAAACGACCGACGTGCCGATGCTGATTTTTCATCTACCTGAAAAAAGTTTATTGTGTCAACCCAGACCCAGCACGATGAGAAGGAGTTTTGTTGAACAAGACCAGTACATGTTCGACAAGTAAATTCTCCAACCAAATTCCGTGTATGTGGTGCCACCCGAGACAAGTTATTTGATTTTGACGGTCCAAAAGACATTTTTTGCCGTGGACGTGATGGCGTGGGAAGATGTCAAAGGACTTCAAGACTTTCGGACCCATCGGAAATATGTGATACCAGCTTATAATTTGCCTCCTCCCTCGTCAGCACACGAAATGCAGGCCCCAGAAATGATTGAGCCAGAGGAAAGGAGAAGGAAGAAATTTAAAAAAAACATCACGTTTCTTCATCATTTGCTCTTCCGAATGCAATTGTCCCCAATGAACCCATCCATGAACCGGAAAGTCTTGCTCCAGTCTCTTCTCCTGTTCATCAACAAGACTCGGAGCCAGAAACAGTTTTCCAGGCGCCTCAACAAACCTTAGAACCCGAGCCAGAAACAGCCTTCCAGGTGCCTGGGCAACAACAATACTCTGAGCCGCCTGCAGAAAATGTGCTGATTTTTTCACAGCCCGTGGACGCTGGTGAAGTTTGATTCAACACCTTACAACAAGATTGCATTCCTCAAGAAATCTTTAATGGTTTCTTGAGGAATTTTGAACAAGAACTATGCCAACAGTCGTCCATGGGCCCGGCTCATCGAGTTCAACTGGACAGACCTTTCAATCATGCATCACCAAACGTGTCTTTGGCGAGGCCTCCACCCCCGGACAATTATTGGGGGCCCAATGAATCCTTGCCCCCAATATCGTTCGAGGACATTATGGCCCAAGATGATTCGGAGGCTGAAACACCCATCGACATGACGACAGTGGGTGCACATGTATCAATTCCCAAGAGGACTCATGTCTTTACGCCTGGGACGGGGCCATTAGACTTACGACTCTTGTAAATAATGTGAATATCATGAATTTTTTTATATTAATTTTGTTGTAAATAATAGTTGTATGTGTAAATAAATTGTTTGTTTTTTTCATACAAGCAAGACTCTGTTTCATTTCTCTTGCAAACATTCAATATGATTAATTTTTCTTTTTCTTAAAGCAACTTTTGTTTTATTACTCTTGCAAACATCCACTTTTTTTGCAACATAACAAATTTTAACATTTGATTCAACAAATAATATTCAATTTATTCTCAAAAAACAAATAAATCATTTGGCGCCGATTCATTTCACCCTTACAATCTTTTCCCCAAAATAAATACTTGTCCCCAAATAAACACTCGAAGCATTTCCTTTACAACACAACAAAATATCGTCTCCAAACTTGTAATCATAAAAAAATATTGTTTTCCACTTTGGGCAACAAATAATATCCAATTTATTCTCAACAAATCACTTGACTCCGATTCATTGCAACCTTACAAACATTTACATTCCTTTTCCCAAAATAAATACTCGAAGCATTTCATTTACAAGTATGGATGCAACAAAAATATCGTCTCCAATCTTAAAAAAGGTCGTTTTCAACTTTTGGCAAATTTTTCTTGGGGTTACGGTGCTCATATATTTTTTCGAGCAACTGTACTCTGGAAAAAAAGTAATGTCTTTACAGTCGAGAGGACTCGGCTGTTATAGTCTATGAAAGGAGGAAGAGTGCTTCTGATTGTTTCACGTCACAACATGGGAAAAAAGGAATGCTTACAATCTTGAAGAAAAAAAAATGTTTTCGAACTCCCATCTCGGTAAAGTGACGAATCCGAAACAACGTATTGGAGTTTGTTACAATAAACTTTTTGGCAAATTAAATTTTTTTTCACTAATGAAGGTTTAGCAGCATGAAAAAGGAATGTATTAGCGGCAGAAAAATTTCATGCGTAAAGTACAACCAACGTCGGGGCCAAACTTGTTTAAAGAGTCGGTCCAGAAATTACATGTTTTGGTACAAAACAGCATACCATGCTGAGAGCATAAAATAAGCTTAAGAAAAAAAATTCAGAGCAAAACAAGACAAAGCAACAGTTAAAAAACATTTTTTTCCTTCCTCTGAAATTTTTTTCTCGTCAAGAAATTTTTTCGTGTCGCCTCTTGCTACATTTGACACGAAAATTTTGTACCCTTGCAAATAATGACATTTCCTTCCTTTGCCTTTTCCTCTTTTATATTTTTCACACGATTCATCGAGATGCGACATTCACACTCAAACGGCCGACTGGTATTTAGCATGATCAAATCTAGATTCGCCATTTTAGACAAGGGACAATAATCGCAATGAATGCCTCGGTTCGTCACGTGACCAACCAGAGTTTAATTGCGTAAAAAGTAACGCGTGGGATATAAAAGTAAATTTACAACTACAATAATTCTTGTCAGGATACACACACGATGACAAATGCCAACCGTGTTGAGAAATCAAACGCGGGTACACTCGACCGTCCAAATGGATGGATCAAATATCAAACTCCAAAACTTTGGATAAAGTGTGCAGACGATATCATAATTGGTACTTGTCAGCAGTGGGCATGTCAGGAAGGGAATCGTCAACAGTTTTGTCGACATTATCCATGAAATGCTGGACATTCATGACGAAACAAACGCTTTGTTAAACATGGCATGTTGAAAGGGTAAAAGAACGTACCGTCAACGAGGCAAGAAAATTTTGTGTGCAGAAAAATTTTCAGGGAAGATAAAGACAAAAAGGATGAAAAAAAAATTTTACGTGTGTGTGTAATATTATTTTTATTTTTATTGAAGCTAATATTTTTCATTCCTCACACTTTTCTTCAATGTTATCAATCTTTGCTTCCAATTTAGCTTTCAGCTTTGCATGCTCTTCCTTTTCTGTCCTATACTTTTCTGTCAATTCAGCAATCTTTGCTTCCGATTCACTCAACTTTTCTTCAAATTCCACCATCATTTGTTCACGACGCACATTCCACTCATCCGTTAAGCGTTTCTTGCTTTTACACAGCTGACTCATCATATTTTGCTGATTCCTAACATACACGTAAATTTCGTCTTCTATGCAACGAATGTTTGCCTCGCACTTTGACTGCATCGTCCATCCAATGCAAAACCTTTTTCATAGGATTTTGCCGAGGCAATAATTGTTCCAGTGTATTCGGAACCAATAGACACATCAAATCTATCACTTGATCCGTTAAGGGTTTACTGATGCAAAAATGGGAATAGGCCCAACTGTCCGGACTCATTTCATCCTGAATCACCAGACCGACACACGAAGCCTTTGGACGATTCACGTAGCAAATGACACTCATTAAATGAACCACATCTTTAATCAACAAGCTGTATTTACAACGATCCCTCTTTGAAAAGTCCTATTTCACCTCATATTGCCAAATATATTCAAATGTTTTACTCACATCCTCTTTCTCTTTATACGCCAAAATCATGTGACGATGCGTAATTAAATTCAAATCATCACACAAACACCAGTAAGGCAAAATGACAATATCGTCTTGAATCGG
>JAOUZG010007336.1:0-17900 GCA_026289955.1 Argiope argentata | reverse complement strand
ATATATATATATATATATATATATATATATATATATATATATATATTCTCTCCATCTCAAAATCCTTTGAGCTCCAAAACTTTTTTTGTCAGCAAGAAAACTTGAAAATTGAATATATATATATATATAAATAAAAAACTTTTGATACCTACTCTTCCTGTTTCTCGTTCATTCCTTTTTTTCTGTGTTTATTCAGGCGATAATTCCTTAGAACCATGACCTTTATTGGCCAGATAGGAGAATGGGGTAAATGGCCGATATTCGAGCCAAGGTTGTAATTTTTACTTTTGATAAATTGTGAAATATGACAGCCTTAACCATTTTATGATAAACCTAAAAGTGAAAAATTGCCTAAAAAGTGATAAATTGTCAATTTTCTGAATTTTGTGGATTCAAAAACCTGTAACCAAAACAGCACCATGTTCTCACATAATAATAACAGAATGTTGCAACATTAACAAAAATAAGAGTCCGCATAAAATTCCAAACTTTTTTTTTGCGTTGGTTTCGAAGTAAAATCAGTAGCTTCAAATCCGAGTCACAAAGATCCGACGTAAACATGGCCTAGATGTGTGGTAAATCAGTCAAAAATATAATAACCCTTGCGAGACTGAATAAGTTCCGGTTCTAAATTTAGATGCAAGATCCGTAATTAATAATGATAGAATTCCAGAAAAAAGTGTTGTTACTCTCAAGTAAATAGTTCTAAATATGATGCAAATTAATTCATTTTGATATAAATTTATCTAGTGATGATTTGTCCGAAAATAATTTTTATTTTTTAGATTTTTAAATCGAATTTCTAAATATAGAACTTGAAAATTTCGGTATGTTAAAATTTTATATACAAAAATACATAATGTAAATTTTCCTTCATTTTCTTACAAAAAAATCGAAGATATATAAGTTACAAGGGCTAAAGAAGATTTTTTAAAAATCGAATCAGTTAATTTTTTTTAAATTTGCAAATAACAATGATTTTAGAGATTATGGATAGCATTATTGAAACTTCATAAGGGTTTTATTTTTATTTTCTCTGTCAATAATCAATTTAATTTCTCTTTCACACTTAAAGGTATATTCATCACTAGATAAATTTAAATGAAAATGAATTAATTTGCATCATATTCACTGAAATAATTCTAGGCTTACCTAAATTTAAAGTAAAAATCTCGTTCCAGTTATAAAAGAGATTAGCAGAACAGAGGCTGAAAATTACACATGTCGTACTGGCAGGTGTTATTGCTTTTTCGCAAACGATTTCGAAACTTTCAATCGCCATACAAACAGGCGAAAGTTTTTTTTTCTTTTTCTTCCTATTTTAAATTTATTTTCCTTCTAATAACAGTGAGCAGTTTTTGGCTGCAGTAGGTGTTTATGTAATGCTATTAAGCGAAAACATCTCATTTGATACTAGAAATTTTATTTAGAACCGTTTTTACAAAAATTGTTTTTCTATTGAAAATTCAAGATATCGAAAAAGATTGATATATGTATACTTCCTATGTATGGAAGATCGTTATATAAATATTTGAGTTTCTTTTGAATAAAGCTTTACTAATAAACACCCTTTCTTTGAATAAGGAAATAATTTTTTAACAGATGAGTGGTGTTAAAGTCTCAAATTCCTTTTCATGAGCTGTGTGCCGATTGAATGTCGCGATACGAACCTACGACGCTAGGGCCGGTAGCCGAGTAATCTGGCGATAATACAAAAGTCGACTTCGTCATCGTAGATGTTATCTGGCTTATGAAGCTAACGCCACAGTACTCCCCCACCTGTAAGTCGGCGGAGGAACGAACAATTTTTATAGCGCCAAGCGTTATGGCGAGTTGCTGCTTGCTAGCGTTAAGTGAGTCTGACTACTTTGTTTTGCTTGCTTGCGTCAAGTGTGTCTGACGACTTTGATTGCGTGAAGTGGGGTTGGTGTCTTTGTTTGTTTTTGCTGCGGATAGATGGCGCTATGACTGCTGCCGGAGGTTGCATTGCCAAGGTCACCAATGTACCGATTGAAATTCGCGATACAAAACTGCGACGCCAGGGTCGGTAGCCTAGTATTATGAGCATAATATAAAAGTTGACTTCGGTATCGTAGATGTTATCTGGCTTATGAAGTTAGCGCCACAGCTGTCAGTTTCAGGTAACATTTTTGAAATATGCTTTCACTATTTCATTTTCCTCTTCTGATTGATTTTTGAGTACATTTCTATAGGAAGACTATTAGTATGGTTCTCGTGATATATATACACGTATATAGTGCTTTGTCCATGTTATCTTGTTAAAAGCATAAATAGAGTAATTTGATTTTGATTGGATTTTAACTGGATTGTAAGAAATTGTAAAAATAGCGTATGAATACGTAAATGGCCCTTCTAGTTAAAAGGGTATGAAGATGGCGGAGAGCTGAAATTTTCATTTAATTATTACTTTCTTAATGCCAAAGACAGAAAAAAGAATTAGTGCCTCATTGAGATGAACAACTTTTACATTTAAATTTTTTTCGATAACTGCAGTACCTTAGAATTTAGGGGTTGAAAAGTGATTTTTCGCGCAATAATTTTGACTATTTTTAACCTCAACAATTTATGTTGTCAGATAGTAATTAAGAATTAAAGGATCCTACTTTTTGCCTTACAGTTTGCCGAGATGAATTTTTAAATATTTTTTAAACTTTTTTTATTATTTTTCAGTTTACTTACTACTCAGAAACAGATATAGAAATCTACCATCTGACCAAACATTTGAAAACTCTTCCTTGGGGATCGGTGGCGAGGGTGGAGATTTTAATCTGATGGACGTCGAACCTCCTCCAGAGTTATACTGGGAATATGAAGAAGACTATCCTTCACCTTACTGACATTCAGTTTCTTCGTTCAGAAATGTTCTGCATGCAACAATTCAATTATCACTTTGTAATCAGTATTTCATCAACGCAACTTTTGGTTTGAATAATTAATCCACCATATATACTCTCAAAACGAGAATCAAGTACAAAAAATTTGTTTCAAATGTTTATAAAATCAAATTTTAAGAATGCCGCTTTATTAAGAAGTATTTCATAATAGTTATTTTAATTAAATATCTTTATTTTTTATTTTTAAAATTGTGTAATGTTTCAGCGAGTCGAGTTCGTTGCTAACTATTTTTTTCATACTATTCATATAACAGGAAAAAGGTTAGAAAAAAATTATAATTTAAGAATTTTAATTATGTTAGTTTTCTTCAAGTGGTGTCAAATAAAAATTACTTTATTTTTATGATATCTAAATAAACTTTAAACCATAAAAAAAGAAAAACTCTTAGATATTTTTTATAATTTTAATGTATTTCAGAAAATGTAGATTAAAACGCATTTAATTCAGTTTTACTTTATTTGAAATATAAATATTACTAAATACCTCTAAATAATATAATTTTGCTGAATATACTGTTATAGTAATAATGGCGGAACTATAAACTTCCAATAAAAAAATAAGACATTTTAATTAAAAAAATAAAACCTATTCTAAGTAATCGTTTCTTACGCTTTTAGCAAGAAAGCTAAGAATAGCTGAATTTTCTAAAGAAATGAATTATTTTGTACATTACAGAAAATTATTCATCTTAACTTTTTTTTAATTTCTTTCAGAACTATATTTATTATTATAAAAATTATATAACGCTTCTAAAATATAAAAGTAATAAAAGATTCTTTTACTATAAATTTTAACAAAATTTTAGAAAATACATATCAGAAAAATGAGGACGCACCTCTATACGAAAAATAGTGAAAAATGGAAAAATGTTTAAGATAATGATAAATATACCATACTGACAAACTGATTTAAAATAATTTCAAAAGAATTTAAGAGGTAAAAACTTCACGTTTTAAATGATCAGAAAATTGATTAAAAATTTCTATCCATTTATCAAATCTGTATCAATTTAAAAGACTGTAATTTATTTGTTTTAATTAGTTTTTAAATTTTTCAAATGGATATGTTTAATAAATTTTAAAATTTTGCTGTATTAATTGTGTTTTGATTTGTCTTAACATTACTATTTGCAACTCAATTTTTAATTATTGAAAAATCAAGGGGTAATTTTTTGAAAAATAAATCTTTTCTTTTTACTTTTTAATTTCTTTTTACTTTCTCGTAAACAAAATATCGAGAAAATATAGCAAACTTCGAAAAATTCATGTTCGATACTTTGACAGATCTTCACCTTTTAGCTCTTTCTGAGTTCGGAAAACACATTTTAGGAAAATTTTTGTCTGTCTTTTCGTCTTTTTTTTTTTTTTGACAAGAATAATTTTTAAAAATTTTTGTTATACGGTCATTACACTTAATTTGTAGATTTCTATCAAAAATTGAGCAAACTGCATGCGAAATAAACTTGTCTCTCCGGCTATTCGTATAAAAGCTAACACGATAATTACTAAAGGAAGAGAATTAGGTTGTTAATTATAAAATATCAAGTTTGGTATGTAATTGTAGCTCTGTTTCAAATTTTTATCTCAGCCGAATGGAAAAAATGCGTCTAAAATAAAAATTCAATATTTGGATACTATTAATCGCATGCCATGAATCAATCTCCAAAATAACTCGACAAGGACCAAAGGAAAAATTAATTAAAAATGCTAAAATCGCGACAAAAGATTAATATTTCCTAGTTATTATGCGGCAGTACCGTGCACAGCGTTCTCTGAAGCTGTGCATTCAAAGCTTAGATTTTTTTTACGGGGAATAATTATTTTACTAATGAGCATGACTCGAAGACAATTCTTGGAATTCCTGGCTTCACCTTAATATGATGTAACCCTGTCGCGCAAGCGCATTGATGACGTCAGGAAAAAATCCTATAATCCCACAGTAACAGATGTAAGTTCAAGTTTTGGTTTTGATTCAGTTAAGCTACGATTGGGTTCGATGTAAGAACGGATCCAAAAAGGGTTGTATGCGATAGAAATGAATCGTTTAACTAAAATGATTTGTGTAAATATTTGTATATTATTATCTGTGCCTGTATCCTCGTCCAACGAATAAAAAAGATGAAAATGAAAAACCCTGGATTAATGATTTCGATGTGATCTAATTTATGTGTGAATACCTCGATTCTTCTGATTTAGAAGTTCCTGGAATGACAAGGTAAGAGTGAATTTTCTCTTAGATATTTGAATTTGGGGCCTAGAAATCCCAATAATTGGTTCTCTCGGTTTTTATACTGAAAGTTTTTCAAGGGGAAAAATGAATTTTCAACAGTCAGTATAAATTCGTTTCTTTGAATATCTGTCATTACAGAAAATACACACGCACTAATGCTTTCAAATTTACTATCATATTTAATACACAAAAATAGTTTGAAAATCATAATTTGATTCCCTGGATCATTTCATACTTTGCTAAAAATTAAATATTTGCACAACAAAGATTCAAATTACTATTGTAAAATAAGATTACTGGAAGCTACGGCCATCTACTAAGAAAAAAGTGTTCACTAGTTTTAGATATGTTTAGGTAAATTAGTTGACGTAGTAATTCAAATCTTACAAAGTGTGAAATAGATTAATTAAATGTCAGTTAAACTAATGGAAATATGTAGTAGGTAAAATACGGCTCGCATAAAGAAAAATTGCTTAGTATAAACAAATTTTAAATATTTTGCATATAAAAGTTCTGTTATCGTTAGTAGATTCGTATAAGATATTATGAAGATTTTCCCATTAAAAAAAAATCTGAAAAAACTTTACTATTTGCGTAATTCGAACATGTGACTTGAAAAGTGTTTTTTTTTAAATCAAAATTGTAGAAAAAGATCAATGCCAAAATTTGGATCACATCTATCAATGGAAGAAGTATTTTCCCAATGCAAACCTATAAACTTTCAACTGCCCTCCCTTATTAATTTCAAAGTGCTATTATGAAGCTTCAATCATTAATCGAAGGAAGAAAAATATTCAAACACCAAAAGTGCAAAAGCAAATGGTCTTTTCTTGTTTCGTCCTATAAGTAAGTTAAGTAATTGTTGTAAGTTTCTGTACTTACAATAATTTGTAAGTACAGAAATCTGCAGCTATACTATCGAAAATGATAAGAAAAAAAGTTTTAATGCGTCTATAACAATTCTTTTCAGTCATTTTGTAAATTATTCAAGGTGAACGCACGACCGAATTTCGAGTTATAATTGGAAATTTGATGTATTCTACTTTTTATATGAAACATCATCAAAAGTGTCTTACTTATAAATAATTTTAATATGTATGTTGCAAATGATAAACTGAAGATATTATATATCTTATTAATGGCAATTTTCAATTGTACAGGCGCTTCTACATAATCTAAGTTGGCGGACTGTTTTTTTTTTCCCCTTCAAATTTTGATTCCAAACAGTTGCACCACCTAGTTGTAAATTTGGAAACAAAATTGATATCTAAATTCTACAATATTTGTATTCTTAAATTATTAATCAAAGACCAAAAAAATAGAAAATATTAAAACTATAGTAAATTTCTATTTTCAGTGGGCGCTTTCATAATAATATGTTTTAAATTTGCTTTACAAATTTATTAATTTTTTATTATATATTATGAGAAATATATATATATATTAATAATACAAGAAGGTAGTTGGAAATTATATATATTTAAAACTATCAAGGAAAAAATGTATTAAAGAAGGCAGGAAGCTGAAACAATAAGAAGATAATATTTTTCAATGAAAAACATATGTAATAAATTGAAATTGAAATAGATATCATTCATTTAAATTTATAAATCCTATATCTCTATCAATAATAAAGATGAATGTATGTATATTTGTATAAGTGTTTGTGCTAACTGGAGCAGACTTAAAAAAAAATATCTTGAGGTATAAATTCTGTGCATGTCAATAAGTATGATCTAGAGTTATCAAACATATTTGGATTGGGTGTGTGTGTGGAAACGTGCTCCTCGTTCTTTTTTTAAAATATTTAATTAGAATTTTAATAATTTACAAATTAGGCAACATGTAGACGTTTTACCATGTTAAAAAAGTTATCGCAGAAAACTTATTTTTGCACCTTAAAAAATATTTTTAACGGTGTTTAGATATTAAAAAAATCTTTTAAACGATTAATTTAGCAATCGTGCAAATTTTTCCTGAATTTTGGCAATTACACGTTGCATAATTTTCAACTGTAACTGTTGAACTGGAATTCAGATTGCTGTTTCTGCTCAGTTAAATATCTAACCACGAGATTTTCTTTCATTATACAAAGCTTAAGAAATGGATTCTGTTTAACGGCTGTGTAGAATAAGAAAATACAGTTACAGTGCTGCAAATATTTAAAAAAAAAAAGAAATTATTTGGACAATTACATTCCTAACAACCGTGTAGTTTCATGGAGTTTGAATTTACTGAAATGATTTATGTACAAAACGAACGAACGAAGTATAAGACTATTAAAATAACATGCTGATGATTAAAATCATGATGAAACATTTGAAGAAAAACACAACCAATATTATTAGTCACCCAATTGGTCGCCAAAGACGAATAGATCTTCAATTAAAAAATTGTACAATTCCTTTATATCCCACAATTTTCTGTGGAACAACATATCTAAAGTCCATTATGTTCTTCAAATAAACTTTAACACACATCTTTCCCTATATAACCTATGCATAATTTATATAACTTTTTAGGTATTCCTATTTTTAATCCATTCGTGATGTTAGAAAAAATTGAAACTGCAGGAGAATTTCAACTTCTGCCGACCCTCAACTGACCCAAGATGCCTCTGACATATATTTCCTCTTTTAGAGGAAAGAAAAATATAAATGATGATAAACTTTATGAAGAAAGTGACGTTAAAGAAAAAAAGAAAAAAAATAGTTGATAAGGATGAAGAATATTTCTTTACGGACATTTTCAAATAATTAATGAAGAAGCTTGCTTATCCTTAAAATAAAAGCTTTATAAAGAAATTTTTATAAATAAAAAGGATATAAGTTCTATTTAAGCATAAAGTATCTACACGTTGATGCATTAAATTAACTTCTTGTTATGTTGATGTTTCAACTCTTGAATAAATAAATAAACATTTCTATCTTCTGCGATCAAATATGGCTGATTTATTCAGTTCTGAATATTTCAAGCTTAGGACAATCATCGTTTTCATAATCTAGGCCAATTATTCTAGAGCAACCCTGATTGGCTTCTTTGAGATCTTGATAAAGTGATCTAAAATCGCCAGTTTTTATCGAATAGTTATATTGAAATTTTCATACATCGACCAGCTTTAATGATTGATTTAGTTGGTTGGAGTGCCACTTTTTTTTATTTTTAAGGACTTATTCTCTCTAGAATATTTTGTTAAATATGATTCACAGAGCAGATGATATATGTAAAAATTTAATTCATCAGCATTTTTTCCCTCAATATACTAATTATATATTTCACTTAGACCATTTGTTAAGAAATGTAGTATGTCACTCCCCCAAAAATTAAGAAAATAGATGTTCGGCTCCGATTACAGAAAATGCCTTGTAGATATTAAGCCATATTTGACTTAAATAAAACTGTTTAATTGAATTAGTAATATATGTATTATAAAATATCATAGAAAACATTTCATTGCATTTATTTTCCAAAAGTATCATGTTTCATATTTGTTTCATTTTATGCAGACACGTGCCGAAATGTTTAATTTGGAATGATAGTTGATTTATTTTTCCTGATGTGAGAACATGATATTGTTTTGGTTAGAAAGTTTTGATGTCTCTGAAATATGCCAGTAAAAAATATTTTTATCTGTTTTTACAAATTTTGAATTATTAATTGTTACATATACTTGTTTGAAAGAAGATGCGTTTTCAAACAGCTGACCTCCTTTTACCAGTAAAGCTCTAATATTACGTATGCTTCGTTGAAAGTAAATCTGTTTTTATTTTTCATGATTCATTAAAATGCGGAGATAAATTACAATCACGAAGGCGAATTCTTTGATCTCACAATATATCTTCTTCACATAAGTAAAAGTAACAATTCAAAACATATCTTATTGTTTTAAAAATTTTTAAAAAAACACGAATGCAAAATTATTTTACTTCTACTTATTATCAATTGCTTTTTGTTTGTCGTTTCTTCTAAATGACGTCATCTTCAAGTTCGTTTAAGATTTCTTACTTTTAAATAATTAATCTCGCTCTCAGAAGATTATCGTGTGGTGCTTTTCTAAAAATTCTTTTTCAGTTTTAACTGTTGCCTTTTTGTAATTATTTTTATTTTCTATTTTTATTTATTTTAATTCTATAATTTAATTAATAATTTTGAAATTGCAAATGATAAAGAAAAATTTCTCTTGCATTTATTGCTTAAAAAATATCACAGTTCCTCTTTATTTCATTTCATATAATCACGTGGTGAAAATTATATTTTTCTCTTTTATTTCTGAAAATGTGATGGCAACATTTTATTAAAAGGTGATTTTTTTTGAGATCCTCGTGAAGATAAAATTTTGGGGATAACAGCCATTGTTGCTATAAATCTCAATACCTTACTTCTTTCAAATTCAAGATAAAATTTTATTTTTATTTTATGCGAAATAAATTGTTGAAAAATACTATTAAATTAAATCTTTAAAAATTCATTAAAAATAGAATTTTAATTTATAGGTCAAAACATCAGTATACATTAAAAAGCTAATTTTTTGAACTTTAATTTGATGAAAAAATCAATTTTGTGCTGTAATATTTTCGGAAGTTATAGCGAAAAAACGTCAAAATTTCGCTTATTTTTTAATTAAATTTTTAATAAAAAATTTAAAAAAAGGGCTCCCAGGTGCACATTTCCGGCACCCAAGGTATACATGTACCAAATTTGGTAGCTGTAGGTCGAACGATCTGGCCTGTACAGCGCCAACACACACACACATTGTGCTTTATTATAAGTAAAGAAGTATTTCTTGTATCAGAAGAAAAGCTGGTTTGCTGGGAATATTGATCATATATGTTCAGATCAATTATTAAATACTTCATGTCCAATATTGTTTTATATTAGCACCATATTATTTTAATTACATATTGTATATTTTGTTATTTTTCTGTGTTAAAGGGTTTCTAGTACAAACAAATTCCACAACATCATAATAATAAATGTGCGAATAATCTATTTCTAAATCTTGCTATGTGGTAATTTCCCATATTACTTTGTGGCAGATGCGGATAGCTCTAGGCGCGAACTCGCAATCTGAGAGGGGTTGAAGCCGAGTAACATGATACTTCAGCTCGAGGGTTGTTATATAGCTTATAAAGCATTCGCTACATATTTTCCTACCAGTGAGTAGATTATTAGACGAACGATACAATTGCGCCAAGCTTATGGTGAGAACGTTTGTGAGTTGGTGGTGGTGAGGTTAGCTATTGTATTTAATGCACCTCGTGACATTTGCTGCCGATAGAGGAAACCACAACAGCTGTACGAAGGCCTTATTAGAGGTCGCAGAATTAGGATTGCGACAGATGCGGATAGCTCTAGGTCCGAACTCGCAATCTGAGGGGTTGCCAGATGTTACAACTATCTTGTATACGTAGTACAGAGAAATTATAGCAACCGTAAAAAAATGGTCGGGATTTTGACGAATCTCTACGCTTTAGACCTTCCTCAGTTTTTTTAAAAGGGGTAAATGTCTGTCTCTCTGTGACAAAGATAAAAGAGCTTCGATCTGGACGGTTGAAATTCGGTATCTAGACTTTATGTCAATTGCAGATTTCTAATAAATTTTGAGTAAAATCAGCTCAGAGGATGTCTGTCTGTCCGACTATTTGATATAGTGTAACGTGATAACTACAACATAAAGAAAGGCAGATGGATACATTTCTGTAAAAAGATTTATCATCTCTTATATAGATGCTTATGAAATTATGAGTTAAGTCCAACAATTGATTGGAAATCTGTCTATCTGCGCTTTTAACGTTAATGCGACAAGTAATTTAAAATAGCAATGATTATCAATCAAAATATGGAATATTTACAAAACCCAAATGTCTAAAAGCGTAAATCTATGAGTCATGAAAAAAAAAAGCGTAACAATGATGTAAGGTATGGTAATGTGCTATAAAGCGCGGTTAATGTTTATATATGGTATTAAAAAACAATATTTTTTTTAACTAAAAGGGTCAACATGTGGAGTTTTGGAAAGCCACTCACTCAATTCTGGGTGAGATTTCTGAAAACACACGGAACGCTGGATAGAAAATTGTGGACACTCCACAAAAATGTGTTAAACAGACATCTGACCATTACACTTTGAGTAAAATGGGGCTAGGTTCCCCATCAGCAAATGTCGGTGGGTGAATCGAGTGCACCCAATCCTCAACCTAATTAGAATCGTGTCCAGCTTTCTGCTGTGTAAAGTGAACCAGAAATCTATGTTGTTTTTCTTACTTTTGGCACTTGCCTATGGACAAACGCCCCGCTGATACAGCAGCAGATTTAAGTCAAAAGAAACGTCTCTTGTTTTTGAAGCAGCGCCATCTAGGGCCTAGAGTACGACTTAGCTATTCACTCACCACATTTACTTGCACAGCCATTTTTTACAGGGAAGGGGGGACACAGTCACACATCTCACAGATAGTTGACAGACTAACAGCTATGCCCTAACCGGGACTCGAACCCTGGACTTCCAGAACACGAGGAAGACGCACTACCTCTGTGCCAGAAAGCCGGCTGGAAATATATTGTAGGCATAATTGTATGGAGCTTATTACAAATCTGTGGGCCTATTCAGTTTGCCATTTAGAATGCAAAATGTGGCATATATATTTCTTGAGATTAGAATACACTTTTATCAGAGAATAAGCGAGAAAATTTGGATAGACATTTCCTCTTAGTTATTTATTTAACAAGCCGCATAAATAATCAACAGGATTCTTCTTCTTTAGCTTCGGACGGTGGAAGAACATTTCGCGATTAAATATTTGATGAGCAGTTTAAATTTTGTTGGGACGGGAAAATAACAGCACACAGTTCTTAAGCATAGCTAAGCATACTTTATTCAACTAAATCACATTTATATATGCAACACTAAAAATGACGTCACATAACAGCGCCATCTAGCGGTGAGCGTGGCTGAATTATTGCTCGAACAAATTTCAAGGCAACAATATAATCTTTTGTGGGACATTAAGGAAAAAAATATTTTTAAATTTTTTTCAGAATTTAAGTAATTGATATTTTTGCTATTCCTAACTAATTATTTCTTAAAATATTTAGTAAATATTAAAAATATACACCAATTTGTAGTATTTTGCTCGATTTTACATCTGGCAACTTCTAAAGTAATTTGCATGTTCAGTTAACGTTCGGGTCACCATTCTGGATAAATGGTAGGATCGAACTCGCAACGCTAGGTTTTGTAGCCGAGTAACACAGCCACTAGAAAAAAGTAACTACTAGTGTCTGGGGGGATGTTATCTGGCTTATGAGTTTTCACCACAAGTGTTTTACTATACAAACTTATCTTTTCAAAAATGTTGGCTTAAATATATTTTTTTAATTTTCATTGATTCTTTTTTAAAATTCGTCCTTGTTAGTGTAAGGTCAAGTAACATTATTGAGTCCTTTTCTTATTGAAGAGAATGATCCAGATGTCTATGGCGACTAGCTGGTTCACCAGGGATAATTGTTTGTATTTAATTTCAGCTTAATCACAAGATATCACTTTATCCCTATGATTCCCGCAAATTGATAGATAATGTAAAAATGTTATTCTAATTTCTTTCATACGGTCTATTCATTGTGTGTGTAGACTTTTCCAATTAAGGCAATTAGCTTGAAATTTCTTAAATAATTATTACACAAAAAAATTTTATACATCAGTTTAAAGAGTAAATACTTATTTTTTAACTACATTGGTTTAAACATTTCAAGATAAATCATTTAATTTTCATAGCTTTTTCAATTTTTTTTAGTTAAAACCGTACGAAATTACTTCCTATTTTCCAAACGATGCGGGAAATCTAGTCGCCTTTGGTGACCTATTGGTTAAACAGGAATATTGTTTGTATTTAATTTAAATTTGATAAATTAAAACTGTTAATGATTTCAGCAAGATAATCAGACATTAAAACCATGCTATTTAAATTATCTTATATATGACTGCTTACTGTGTAATGAGCTTTTCTAACGGAGAATAATCCTATTGCATCATAGTACTATCAAGAACGTAAATATCCGTTCATCTATCTTTCTATTTTCAGGTTATTGTACCTTTAATTTTTTTATGCGTCTCACAAACTGCACATCTATCAACAAAAATCTCTCATTATAAAGATAGAAAACTTCGGGAAGGCTATCTTAGCTATTTTTTAAGCTTAATTTCCCTCACTTTTTAAAGAAAAATAATTCTATTCAGCGATCGCACTCCTTGCTAGTAATCCAAAATAAAGTAAATTGAAGGGAAAAAAATTACTCTCCATGCCCAGTAGAAGCGAAATTCCTACGATCTCCGAACGTTAAAAAAAATGCTTGACATAATGAATGATGTTTAGAAATGTTAGAAAAGAGATTCCTTGATCAAAGCTTTACAAGGAAAAAAAAATGATTTGTGGTTTGAGTTTAATTCTTTTTTCGTGCACGTTTCGTTACAACATTTTTATTTTTCATTTGTTTATTTATTTATGTTTTACTTTTTATGCAATGAGAGTCAGTGATGCATGCACTATTTTTTATTATTTAATTTACTTCCTTTTGAGTTGAATATTCCAATGTGTTCTCATTGCAATAAATAAAGCATTGGAATGTCAATGTACACAATGGGCAATAATATTCGTAATTCGTTAATATTTATAGTAAGACAGTTAAATCTTCATTCACTCATAAGATTAAAAATTGATACACAGTATGATTTTTTTAATATTCATTTTTAGTTTTAGTATAAACTAGCTCTTACCCACGACTTGATGTGTATATGTGAGAACCGACAGTATAATCACAATGTAAAATGTTATCAAAACCGTATGTATGCATAAATTTTCAACGTCAATCGGAGCAACGCAAAAACGTGAATTTTAAGCACCAGTTGGGGTAACGCAATGCAGATTAGAAAATTTTAATTTCAATTCATCTATTTTATTTTTATTCAAAAGCCCTTCTGAAGGAATCAAAATACTATTAATTAACACTGTTTAATTTTAAATTTATCATACACTACGAAAATAAACAGATTGTTTGAAATAACTGGTCAAAAACATGTTACGTCTAACCTCATTAGCGTGGGGGAAAAAACTACTTAAAACCATAAATGTACTTTTCCGTTTGCCGGACGCAAACAAACAATTGCCGAAGAAAGTTGAGATAATTCGACGGAATTCTACAGTATTTGCTAATGGAAATATACCACTATAAGGTTATATAAAAAAATATATAGCTAACACAAATACAATTTAATAACAAAAACACAGAATGGAACAGGTTTAATACTCAGTCATTTTCGCTAAAGAATAGTTTGTCACCAAATTTTAGCGAAATGGCTGAATATGGTTTCGATGAACGTTGCAGCAAATTAACGAAAATATTTAAAAATTCAATGCAGTATTATGGAATGCATTCAAAAAATTTAATCGAAAATAATGAAAGTAGGCAAAAGGAATACGTACAGCAGGGGAAAGAAATCGAGAGAAAGGAACAGGAAAGATCGAATTATATTAACACAAGAACAGCATAAGAAAAAAAAATGAATACACCTGTTCTTAATAGTTTCACTATTACAGACTAATGCTTTTCTTAAGTCGAATTTGGAAAGAATAAATACACTTACTCAGTTCAATTAATTTTTCTTATGAGCAGGAACCTATTAAAAAATTTTATTCAAAAAACAACTGAACTTTTCAGTGATGAAAACGTCTTTCTGTCAGAAAATCCACGAAAAGAACAATAAATTCGAAAGAAATCCATTAGAATGGTAAGATAGTGTTAAAATGAAAAACAGTTAAATAAAAACAAACGATTCAAAAGCTCAGGCAGATGTTTACAGATTTTTTTTTTAATTTTCTGTTTTGATGAAATTCGTAAGCAGACGATTTTAAACAGAATAAAATAATTGCTCCTTTATTAGAATAAATATTTTTTATTAAAATAATCCTTTTATTATAATAAATAACTATCTGAAATAAAACAAAACAGCAATGAGCATGTATGAATTTCAGTGCCAATGGGTGAATTTTTTGCATGAGTTGGGGACGCAATACAGAATAATTTTTTTTAATTTCCTTTAATATGTTTTATTTTAATTAAAAAGTACTTCATAATGAATCCGAAAAATCGATTAATTATTAATGTTTGGTTTTAATTGCATCAAACACTAAGAAAATAAACAGAATCGTTTGAAATAATTGGTAGAAAATACGTTAAGCCTAACCTCTTTCGAGTGCGAAAAAAATCAAACAAATGGAAGTCTTTCTCATTTAGAGACAGAAAAGATTTTTTTGGCGGGTAAGTTAGTTTTTAATTAATAAAAAATTAACCACTCAATTAACCGGAATAAATATTATCCTATGTTCTTTTCTAGACTATAATCTATCTCTGTGCTAAATTTCATTCAATTTCGCTCAGCTGTTTCGGCGTGACTGAGTAACATTATCCATCCATCCAAACTTTCACATTTATAATAGTAGTATAGATTTATTGTTCTTTTGTTTACTCCTGTTTCGTCTTAATTTCAAACTAGAGAAGGGTTCGATTGCTCATCTTCGAAGCTTTTAGTTTCGTCATTGGTCCGGTTAATAGCTGTTGCTTTTAATAAACTTGACTCCCATCGCCAATCTTTATTTTTACCATTTTGTTTATATATTCAACTAAACATAAATTTCTAATTCCTTTTACTTAAATTATTTTTCTTTCTACTGTCTACACAGATATATTAGAATTTTTCTTTCAAATATGATTCTCAACCCCTCATCTGCCTCTAATAATTCTTTTTTAAACATTATGCACCCTTCCCCTCTCATGCATTCAAGGTTAAGATCATTTTTCTTATCTCCCCCCCCCGTAGGCCTTTTCCTCCTTTTCTTACTCTGTGACATCGTTTTTAAACATTATGCATCCTTCCTCTCTCATACATTCAAGATTAAGATCATTTTTCTTATCTCCCCCACCCCGAAGGCCTTTTCCACCTTTTCTTACTCTGTGACATAGTGTTATGAACTGTTATCAATGTTTCACTGTATAAGATGTGTTCCTGATTTTAATTACTGAGCTCGCATTAGTATTACTTCTAATGCAATTAAGATTATTACACTTCTAACATGCAATAATCTTTACAGATTATTTTCAAACCTGCATACAGATTTATGTGCCAAATTAAGCTGCATAAACTGGATTGTACAAATTCCTGAAAAACATCTTTTCTCGCCAAATTTCATTGTTTTTTTTTTACAAAGAAAAGAAATAATTTCTCAGACAGATTCAAAACAAGACTTAATATAGTCATCTGTAATATATTAATAAATGTTGCTCAAGACAATTCAATCTTTCAGTTTATATCAAGATAAGAGTTACTAATTCAAGGTACAATGTATTTAAGATAAAATAGCTTTTCCTGAACATAATTTTCAAGTGAAGATTTTCACTCAATTTATAGATACTTTTCTTGTAAAAATAATCTGATTCTTGAATAAAGTCCAATACACAGAAAATGTTGACATTGGATTAAATGTCAACATTTAATCCAATAATCCACATAAGAATATAGTCTTTCATCTCTAAATAAACAAAATAATCAAATAAAATCGGCATTGTTTAAAAAGTATTGTTCTGCTATCATCGGCTGTTGTAGTTTTTTTATTTTTAAGGCTGCTAATAATTGACAAAGAGATACATATCCAAACTTTTTTTAATTATTTTTCTCTTACTGGGATTGGAGATTTGAATACCAGAATAATTAACAAATAAAATAATTCAGTTACTTAGAGTAAGAAAATTTTTGATAAATAATCTTAAAAAAAGCAAATTAAAGTTTTTCACTTAACAAATTTTAAAACATGCTGAAAATGAACTTTTTTTCATATTGCTCAAGCTTTTTTCCAAACTCTTTGTGACTGAGATATTTCATGAATGATAGATACAGCTATTATTTGTAATATGTCTAAATAGAAAGATAACATAAAAAGTTATTTGTTATTTGAAAATTATAAATGGTGTAGTAATTTTTTTAATGCCTTCTACCTGAAAAGAAAAAAAAACAATTTCTGTAAAATTAGTATATTTAATAAAACAATGAAAACTATTTTTCTCTCAAAAATACATTTCAGAAGCTCAGTTTTTTTTTTGTATCTAAACTTAAATACAATAAATCCATAACAGCATCATTTTACATCCGATGAAAAAATGTTGCTCACAACAAATCAATACACATATAACTTCACAGTTGAATCAGTAAGCAAGATGGCTTGTGCAGATCTAAATTTTCATCAGATTAATTTCAGTAAAGTAAAAATGAAATAACTTTTGAGATTCTTTTTTACTGAACAGATAGAGTAAATGAATTAAGTAAGGTAAAATGAGAATTAAAAATCATACATAAGCAGTGGTGACAAGAAATGCATATTTTGAATAAACAGATTAATAAAATCAAGTTAAGCATAATATTTTATGAACAATAACAAACAATCATGATGCATTATTATTAAATCTATAATAAAATCAGATCTTTTCTATATTTTTGAATATTCTCAAAAATTCTACACAAAAATACTACGCAACAAAAAAGAAATCTAACAACAGTAAAATTATTGATATTCATTAATCTTTTAAAAAATAAATAAGAAACAGCATGCTTCATGTATTATACTTAAAAAAAAGAAAGAAAGAAAAGAAAATTGATACATTAATGTATATGGAAAAAAATCAATCGTTCATGTAATTAGATGTTTAAGTAA
>JAOUZG010007332.1:139506-152934 GCA_026289955.1 Argiope argentata | reverse complement strand
TACACTTTTTGCCCGAGGCTTTCCTCCCAGCTGACTCGTTCTAAAAACAGACAGCAATCTTATAAAAATTCTTTACAGAAGTTTTCTTAAAAATTCAGACTTGTTATGTTCGAAGAATTATCAACTTTGCAACAAAGCAAGGCCAAAATAATTAATGATCGCTTTCAAAAAGATTATGAAAATTGAGAGATCTGCATTACTGAAACATTACACCGGAATTCTAAAGGGTATTCTACAAATACCAATCCAAAATAAATTAATATTATCCATTAACTGTAACTCATTGCGGTCAGGTTGATGGCCTTTGTTGACATATTTTGAATCATCTAGATTTTAAATAATATTGTATTTTTATATATTTTAAAATTATTAACATCTATATTTTCTATAAGGAATGTGTTAAGAGGGTTACTTTTTCAGTTTATCATACTGTCGGCATGTAGTAAGAGTTATTCAACATCCAATTTTTGTAGAAATTTAATTTTTGTTTTAATTAAATTTTAAAAATTACAGTTTATTACCAAAGAGATTCTGTTTCAAATTGCGACAATATCAAATTACGAACGAAACATTTAAAATTAGTTAATAATTAATAATAAATCAACTTATATGTCTTAATAATTTCTGTTTTTTTATCTTTCTCCATTATATTTCCTGCTGGAATATAATTAATAAAATGTATTTATGTGTAGGAACGTAAATTAGATTGCTTGTATTGTTCATAAGTAGTTTATCCCTTGGAAATGTCATCTACTTTTTAAAATATGTAGTGAGATTTTAAACACTAATATAACTTGTTTTAGGAAGCAAATGTATGTGAGATTTATTTGTATAAAATTATAGTTATTATGGATATTTTATTTAATAACAAATGTAATAGGCTAAGCACATTATTCCATTTATCAATCATGTAATTAGTTTTTTTTTCTATAGAATCTGAAAAATTTTAAACAGTTTTGTAGGTCATATAATATATAATTTCAGCGATTGGCAAATTATTTTATCATATTGCTTAGTCAGCAATAGAATCAAGATTTAAAAATTAAATAAAGAAAAGTGGTTGTAGTTTTAAAAAGTTTTTTTTTTTTTTTAATTTCTGTTCCATTTGACTTCCCTTTTCATATTTATTGAATTTATATTTATGAAAATTACAGAATATTTCTATTAATAACTTGGCTCTTTTTTTTACATTTTCAATTGTACTATTGAATGAAATAAAAAAGAAAAAGTGAAATTAAATCTGTTATGTGTTAAGGCAATATTTATATATTGTCATAAAAAAATATTAATTTATGTTAACATTTATAGTATGTTTAAATTTTGTATGTTTCATAAAAATTGGCTGAAATTGAAAAAAATACAAATAGTTCTATAGGATAAAAAAAAAGGTGATAGTGGAAAAAAATTATTTTTATAAATTGATCTCATATTCTCCTGAAATTTTCATGAAAATTTTCCATATATACTTTTTTTTTTTTTTTGCTGTCTTTCTTTATTATTTAAAAGAAGATAAAAAATTACATCTAGAAATTAAATTTGTTGGTTACTCAAGCATATAGAAATAAAGAATATTGAATAATTTTTAAAAATTAATAGTAAAAACAAGAAATATAAATAAGCTTTCCTGTAATTTTTCATAACATACTTGTAATTTTTTTAATACATCTTATGTAACTACATTTGTGAAAAAAATATTAATTTAAAATAAGATTTTGAAAATTTGTCCTGTTTTAAAAAAAATAGTTGGATTAAGTATACAAAAACTGTAATTGTACTTTTTTATATGTTTTTGTTTATGAACTATTACTTGTTCAGTACAGATATGTATGTGTATCAAATGTACATGTAAAAAGATTAACCTAGTATCAATTAGCCTTCTCAGAATTTTGTTTTGAAATCAACTTTTGGCTACAGTCTTAAAAGATCTTCACTAAAAGGTATTTGTAAGACCCAAAAGCAAAAGGATACTATTAATGCAAACAACTCTGTCAATTTTATATAGTTTGGTTTTCCATGCTCATGAAGAGCTCCTCCACATTACTCTCATTAATTATGTATTATGTAATGCAGCCAATATATATTTTTTACTGAAAGTTATTTGTAACAATTTTTTCATACTTATGTATTTCTTTTTTGTAGAATTTGTCTCCCAGCATACATGTTAATTCAAGATGGGAAAAAAAAATTCTAAAAAGAAACTTCATGTTTCAAGATTTCTGTGTTTTCAATGTTTTAACTCCTAATAAAAAAAATAGTGTGTGTTTTCTTCTTTAAAAAAATTGTACTGCAAAATGTTTCCACCATATTTTAATATTAAATAATCTTTTAAAAGAATTTTAACAAATGCAAAGTTTTGGGTTCATTATTTTGTTCAATTTTTTAATGTATGCTTTTATTTGTATTGATGAATTGATATTTAAAAAAACTAATTGCCCATGGTTGTGTGATAAAACAATATGCTATAGATGTATTATATTTTTAATTTATTGTTGTGAATGATGTCAATAGATATCTAGTTTTCCAGAGAAAAAGATGTACAATACTTAAAATATCCAAATACATACTAAAGAAATATTTTAAGTTCTTATGAAATGTTTCGAGATTATTTTAGTATCAACTAATTTTTTTTTAAGGAAAAGAATTATACTGTAAATTACAAATTTCCCATATTTTTGGATACTTGTTTATCTGGTAATAAGCATGTTATTTTTTATTATTAGTTTAGATATTAATTTCTCTTCTTAAAAATTCAGCAGAAAAAATTATTTATAATTTAATTACTAATACAAATGCTTTCCAAAAACTAAAAGGATAAATAATTTAATGCTATTTTTTTCTCTAATTATTTCTATATATTAAACAAAATCTATATTCAATTCATAGTTTAATTTATTTTTACTCTTCTAAATTTTTATTGCATTAAACAATCTGAACAAATGATTCAGTAATTCTTTTTAAATAAAGGATTTTAATATGACTGTCATAAATTTGTTTCACTTTTTTCGTTTAAGGCATTAAAACAGCATTTGATATATTATGGAATCAAGTATTTGTAACTTTTGAAGTAGGATATATATTTTTTTATATATTATATCTGTTATAGGCAGTATTTTGTCTGATAGAATGCTTTCATTATATTAAACTTCATAATACAACATTTTTGATTGCAATAATAATTTTAAAAAATTTCATAATAAATGAAATTTTTAAAGTTTGTAACAATGTTAGACATTTGGGGTGAGTATTCCCTCTTTGAAAGTTGCATTTCTTGTTATTTTAACCTATGAAAGTTTTCTTTTATAATTGTATGTTTTTTATAATAAATGACTTTAAAAATATAAATTGAGTCATACTTATTATTTTTAGATCTTGAGTTATCTGCTATGCAAGATTCCCCTTTCTTGGCATTTCATTCAAAATCAGGAACATCTGCTGTCCAGCTTATAGTGGAAGAAAATAAACAGTTTCAATTTCGCATGTTTACATGCTCAGTATGTCATAAGAAGTTCAGTCAGAAAGCTAATCTTCTAGTTCATTTCCGAGTTCACACTGGTGAACGTCCATTTAAATGCACAATTTGTAATAAAGGTTTCTCAACAAAACAGAATATGTTAAAGCATTTTACCACTCATGATGCACTTGGTTAAAAGTGTATTGTGTGACACTTTCAATCTTTCCTTATAATTGTGTATACTATTGGACCAAAATTTTTCAAAGTTGTTTCAAATTATTCTGCAAACATTTAAATTGGTTTTACAAATATATGTTGAGATTGGCACTGTGTTTTAATTATTATATATATGTTATATAGATTCAGAAATTAATTTTTCCACTTTCCTCTTAGTAAACAAACCAAGCAAATTCCATTTTTGTTTTCCATTCAAAGATAGTATTTTGAATTATTCTAAAAATATTTGTTCCAAATCAATCTAATTTATTTACATTAGCAAAATTTCTGAAACTTAATTAATTCTTGGCAAAATTAGTAAAAAAAAATACTACTACTACAAAATGTGCATCTTAAAAATTATTTCCATGTGTCAGATGCTTTTTATGTCATTCTAGATGCTAATTCTAGATTTAGAAATTATACTCCCCAATTATGTTTTCTCTTAACTTTTCGTTAAACATTGTGATTTAAGTTAAAAACTATAACTAATAATGAAGTATTCCATTTTAGAATTCTATAACTAACCTTTCTATGCAAGAAACTAAACAAAAAAAATCATATAAAAAGAAAATAGGGTTTTTTTAATTAATCAGATCATATTAATTTGCTGCTTGAAAAGATTTCCTAAGGTTATTTAACTTATATGATTCTTTAAAATTACTTTATAACTTACATTTCTAATAATAAATATATTTTACATGTTGCTTATGAATATTTTGTTAACTTCATTGTTCCTTTTTGGGTCAAATTAAATTATTCATGCTTGTTTTTCTCTCTAACAATGCTTTATGCAGTTCTTAAACATTTGTAAACTGATAACATAATTCAAATGCATCTGTTTGATTGTTTTGTATTATTACTGTGTTTATCAGAAAAACATTTCCAGACAAATGTCTTTGTTTACTATGGGCATTATAGAAACAAGTTTCTGTGGAGAAGATCTATTTTGAATAGAAGAAATCAGACAGAAGTCTGAGGGTTATTTCATTTCTTGGTTTCAATTTGAGGCAACATTAGGCGTGAAAATTTTTTAGCACGAAATGATAAAATGAATGCAGGAATTTATAGATCCTTTATTGCTATGCTGTTCATTATTGATATACATTGAAAAGAAAAACTTATTTATCACCCTATTATTTGAAATGACAATTCATGAGAAAAAGTTTTCTTCCAAATAATTCAATTTACTTTTCAAGCCATGGAAAATTAATAAATTGTCATTTGGAATACTGTCTTACAATTAACTTTTACAACTTTTTTCGGCAAATAATGTGACATAATGTTGGGTTTATTTGTTTGGGTTTCCTTTTAAACCCGGGACCTCTGACGTGCACCAGAACGAACACTTAAATTATTTTCAAATTCTGAATACTTTTGTATATAAGCTTAGCAAAATTAATTCTTTTGTAGAAAGCTTGCGCATATTAAAAATAAGTTACTGATCAAAGTTAAATTTTTTAAAAATCTTTAAAAATTGATCATTTGGTAAATGTTAATTTTATGTTTTGGAAAATATTACATACTTTGAAGAATATAAATTTAAATTTCGAAAAGTTTCAAGCATATTTAATGGCGATTATTTTACCATTTTATTGTATATCAGAATATAAAAATTAGGATTAATTACACTATTTTTTATTTCAAATTTGACTGATAACCTTGCATTTGCTCTGGAGAATTTGATATTAAATGCTAACATGAATCCAAAACAAATGACATGAAGACAATTTTTTTTTTCGTATATGATTCTATATTAGATTTCTTAATATTTTTTTTCTTGACATTTAAATAGTTATTCAGTTTTTCTATTTGATTTACATTGTTTTGTATACACATATGACAGGAATATCAGATATTTTCAATAGTCCAAGTATTTGAAAAATTTTCAGCTTAATAAACAATTTTTTGAATTTGTTTTTAAATATTAAATTCAATAATAGCAAATATCGTCAAATTGGCATGCACTAAATGTGCTAATATAAGAAACTTGAATGATTTTTTACTTATATAAGACAAAATCTTCCTATCATAACCTGTTTCTTCAGCGATTGCTGTAAACATAGGTTTTTTTCTGGAAGTGTTATTGTGTGGATACACAGCATCCCTTTCAATTTTTTTTTAGACAACATAGAATTTTTAACAAGTTACTTTCACTTTTATATTGTCTTCATCCTTTGTTGTTTCTTTTATTTTGTGCTTTATCTATATTCTTAATTTTGGGAAAATATTTATGAAGTTGTCTCATAATTTTTTTACTAATTTGTATAAAAATGTGCTTCACATTAAACTACATTTTTCTGTAAACATTGTGTATCAAAACCATTTATCATAACTTGCTTCTTATTTATATAAAAATGTACTTCATATTAAATTGAATTTCAAAATTACTATAGTCTTTTGAAATTTTAATGTTTCAACAAAAGTATTATTGTTTCATTTCACTTCTATCACTTGATTGTCAATCACTTCTTAGCTTGATTTTATTAAAGAACCCTTAAATTATTTGATTTTTGTTTAAAAGAACTTTCTTTTTGATATTTTATCTTCTGAAATAGTTATTTACTCCTCTTTTTATACTTTCCTCTACATTATTGTTATTTTAACTGCATTTTTGTAGTATTAAAAATTTCCTTTTTTACATTATTTAAGAAGTAATAAAATTTTATCAAAATGCAAAATTAATATTTGTGACTTTTTTTAAAAAAAAGTATGGTTCAATCTACCTCATAATTGATAGTTTCCATTAGATGTTAGTTTTAAAAGACTTTTATGAACATTTTTCCTTTCCTCTTAGTTCTTTGATGTTCTTTTTCCTAAAATAATTATTGAAGTTCAATTTTTATTTTATTTGTTCCTGTATTCAAAATAAAGATTGCATTTTAAAATAGTTCTATGGAAGTAAAAAATAAGCAATATCATTTTGCATTTAGTTTATATGACTTACTTTTTGAGCTATGTCTTCAAAGCAGATTATATTGCATTGTTAATTTTTCAAATAAAGATTGGTTTGAAGTTTTGCATCTGCCTTGAATCATATTTTATAAATAATTGTTAAATTAAACTATAGTTGTTCTATCAAAATGAGCAAAATAATCTTGACCCTTACATTCAATATAATCTTAGGTTTCAGTTGAAAAGGTGACAGTAGCAGTAGGGGTAATAAATATGCATCAACATTTTTTCTCCCATTTTGTATTTATTGCTTATGTTTAAAGAAAATATTGAAGCTTTGATTAATCTCTAATGGAACAGTTTCAAAATAAAGTTATTGTTTGGCTGGTTACATCTGAAATATGTGATGCTCTTTAAGTTTGTAATAACTTTGAAGAATTAAGAAGTTGGTTTAGTTTTCATTCAAAAGGATTGTATTTAAATAGTCTTTTTAAATGTATATATTTATTTCATGTAACTGTATTGCATTTGGAAATACTCATGTTTATAAATTTTAATAATTGCAGTTTTTATCAAAATATTTGATAATTCACTATTCATTTAAGTTTTTAAAAAAAAATACAAATTACACTACAAATTCTATTATCTGCTTCTTTTTCCAATCCCTTTCATTTTCAAATTATTTTCATTTCAAGCATTTTTTTTTATTTCTGATGATATGCATCATCAGCAATAAACAAAACACAAATGAAAAGCAAAAGGTGTGTATCCAACCAGATAGGAAAATAAGAAATAGAATATTGTATATCAATACTAGAAAGAGTTATTTTGAAATACTTAGTGCAGAATGTAGTTGAAAAAATGTCTGTACTGACTTATGCAGCATTAAAATTAAAATTTGCATTGAGAAACTTTTCTTTGTTTTTATTTATTTATTTTTCCCTTATAAATTAAGCTAAATGTGACATTTTTTATTTGATATTTTATCATTAATTATTGTTTGTAATTTTCAGGTTTCAGAAAACTACTTAAAGTCAATCCCAATCATCCAGAAATAAGAAAAACATCTTATGCATGCTCATCTTGTTCATATTCAACAACACAAAAGTCTCATATGCAAAAACATGTTCGAATACATACAAAAGAACGGCCATTTATGTGCACATATTGTTTAAAATGCTTCTATGCAAAAGAAAATCTTACTACACATATAATAACTCATTTTAAGAATAAAGATTTTATCTGATGATGAAGGTGTTTTCTTTAAATTTTCCAAAATTATCTGCTTTACTACTTTGCTTTTAAAAATTTAGTTGTTTTATTAAGTGATCTTAAAAGTCTTTGTCATGTTTATATTGTTTCAAATACATACAACTTATTGAAAAAAGTAGTTGAGATGTCACTGTAAATTGTTTTTATGTATATGTATGTATCCTTTGAATTCTTTCTATCAATATGCTTCTTTCACACCTCAATTTTCTAACATAGAAGAGCACTCTTTGCCTGGTGGACTTGCTACTGTTCAATCTTCATTAAATTCTTTATTAACCAATTGAATTTCAACATTGATTGGCCAGTCATTGATGTCATGAAATTTTCATTTGTCTTTCACTTCATGTTCTTGAAACTGCTTGATCAATCTTAAGATTGTTGTTGTAAGAGCATGGAGTAGTGTTGTATTACATATGTGCTTGTGTAATGAATTATTAAATCATACCGTATAGTATTTAATAAAGAAATTTAAAAAAGTAATTTCAAATAAAATTTAATTTTCCCCCCTTTGCAATTCATATGTTTCTAATTGCCATTGTAAAAAGGGTGTATAAATACCAGTTACCAATTTTTACTTTTCCATTTGTAAGGGAATCTTAAAACTATTTTATAAATTTTATGACCAGTGTGGTGATAATTATTAAATATAAAATGTTTATCCAAATTAGTTGATTTTTTTTTTTTTGAGAAAAAAAATGAAGTAATTATATTTGAATTGCTTTCCATGAAATTTTTCAAACAATAACTGCTTTTCTACATATATATAAAAAAATTCAATGGTATGTATGATAAATCTTATAAGTGCTCATCTCCTTTCATATGCAAAACCTACCAATGTTAATCAACAGAGTGACTATTACTATCAAAAGACTTTACATCACTTTTATTTTATTGGTTTATTCCATCTTTCATTTTGTTCTTAAAGATAATAATGTGTTGTTATAAACATTGTTTATTCTATTTCTTAATTCATTCCTTCATTTACTTATTACATTAATCTTAATATATTATTTCAAATTTGGATTGTAAATATTTTTGATTTCATTTAACATTATCAAATGTTAAAAATCATATCATGTCTATTTGTTTTTTCAAATTGAAATATGTAACATTCATTTTATTTGTTTAAAACTATAATGATGACTTTACTTAAATGTGTTCTTTTGTTCATTTAACCTCTGCTTTATTTATGCTGGGAAATAAAGTGTTTCTGTTTTTAAATTTTCAAATTCTAGCACTAAATAATTAAAGTCAAAACATTTTTATTATGAAAATTACTGAGAAAAGTGACTGTGAGTCATAAGAATATCAGATCTGTATAATACTTATTTCCAGAAGAAGGAAAACAAATGTGGTAGAAAAGTTTTAGAAATGAATTATATGGGAAGGTTGGAAAATAGCTATTAGTGTAAACAGAAATATTAAGACTATTAAAATATAACAATGGGGATATCCAATTAATTTTTTATTGTTGAGTTTTATAAATAATGAAATTTTTAAGCCCTTGATATATATGAACGTATCTTTTCTATTTATGTCATATGAATTGTTGAAAGGAATAACTATTAAATTCTGCTTCCTTGATCTTTTGGGCTAATTGAAGCATTTGTAGATCTCAATCTAATTTTTATATGATAAAATCAGTAGCTGTAACTGATCTTAAAATTAAATGAAACAACAAGCTAAAAAAGAAGTAGTTATATGTATTAGGACTATATAGTTGGTGCTAAACTGCCTCCTTTATGTATTACTATTTCTAAATAAGAAATCAGTTATTTCTTATAAATTGTTTAAAATATTCTTTGTTTTCTTATTTATAATAAAAATTAATTACTTTGGCAGTTATATAATGTGTTATTTACTTTATATGTCTCATAGAGTGAAATTAATATGTATTTAGAAGGTGGAGAATAGCCTTGAAAATGGGATCAAAATTTATTAAATCAATATTAAAAATTACTTCATGGAAGCATTGGTTTACCATTTATGAACCTCATAAAGTTAAATAAATGGAATGGCCATAAATTAAGCATTATTACTGTAATTGCAATTTAAGAAATTGATGACTTGCACAATGTTAGTAAAGATATAAATTTGCAGATAATTTTATGGTCAAGTAGATTCCTGTATTCATTTCATCATTTTGATATCTTTCTTGCCAGTTTAAAAAAATTATGCTTTAATGGAATTCTTTGTGAAAGTAAAATTTCATAGAAGCAATAAATTCCTGTTGCATTATTTTAGTAAGTGTCTTAAATACAAGTTCAATTTATAAATATATATTATATATTACCTTATACCAAATATATATATAGTGTTTCTTATTGTGTTTGTATTTTTTTAGGTTTTAAAAAGATATTTACGACAATTCCAAATCGTCCTGAAACTAAGCATACAGCTTATGCATGTTTATATTGTTCATACTCAACTGTACAAAAAGGTCATATGCAGAAGCATGTTCGAATTCATACCAATGAACGACCATTTACGTGTTTACATTGTAACAAAAGCTTTCATGCCAAAGAAAACCTTACTGCTCATATGATTATCCATTTTAAGAATCTTGTCAACTATTCATAAAGAAATTCAACTTGTCAGAAGTTTGTAATTTACCAGTAGATTCTTTTTGTGTTGCATTATGAAATTTTGTTTAAATTTATTAATAAAATAGTTTTTTGAAGAATTGAATTCAAGTGAAATAAGTTTCTTTAGTTTAATTTTTAAATTATATTCTTTTCTTTTTTTAACTTTAGTAATTATTCTAACAATTCTGGTTCTATAATCTAGGAAAACTTATATTACTAACTCTATTTCAGTATTAATTATTGTTATTATTTCTATGTCAATATTTCATAATTTGTTTCCAAATAATAATCTGAAAAATGAATTTCTTCTGAAATTTTTATTTTATTTCGTACTAAATTTTTAATTATTTATTGTGATTGCCCATTATAGTTTTTTTTAACATGTAGCTGTTTTTAAGTATTAACACTGATTATAACTTTATGTTGTATTTTTTATTATTATTTAAAGTATATTTAACCTAAAAAGAAGTAAAAAAAATTATATGTGCAAATGTTTTTATTTATTTATTTTTCTTTATAATTGCAAATTGTATTATTATTCCACCTTTATTATTAATTTATATGTAAATTTTGGGATAATCTGGTTGACTGGTTATAAAATTGGTAACAATAAAATATGTATATTCAGTAGGATTTAACAAAATGAAAAAAAAGTTTTTACAAAGCTTTATATTATTTAAATGTAAAAGTAGTTTTTTTTTAATGAAATACTAATAGTAGTAGAATTTGTTTCCTTCCTTTGTCCTTATTCCTTATATCATCAAACAAAATAACTGACCTTACATAGAAATCTTTGACTGACTTATTGGAAAAGTGTTTTCTTTATTGAATAGTTATTTCAGTTGCCATTTTTTATTATTTTTTGCTATAAGAAATATAGTACCATTTGATGCATAGTTACTGGTATGTAGAAATATATGTAATGATATTTTAAAATGTAATTGAAATCCTTATTATTACTAATTTTTATCATAATGTGATTCATATTAACTTCATCATGAAATGTTCTATTATTTTCTGATAGAATTCCACTTTTTTTTTTCTTCTTCTTTTCTTTTTTTAGTTAATTAAACCTACAAGAGTGTTCTGTAAGACTTGCTTTAACCTTCACCCACTCCAAGTAAAAAAATAAAAATCTGTCAACCTTAGCAAATTGTTTTAAAAGATAACCTAATTTTCTTATCTAAATTGATGCATAGGAAGAAATCTCCATCTCAATGTTATAGTATAAAACTACTCTTTAAAATTATTTGGTCTCTCTTTTACTCTTGTGTTATGCTGTAGATTGTCGTAATTCACCACTTCTTGTATTTACATGAATTATGCATTCTGGGATGGAATAAACTAGAAATATAAAATTTCAAAGTGTCCTCTGTGTAAACATGAAATTACTTTAAAATTATGTATTTACATTATCTATATGCTAAATTTTTGTGTAAATACTTTTTTTAAAAACGAATTATTAAACGTTAGTTGGAAATTATTGATATTTTTCGATACAAGATACCATTATTTTGAATTTCATTAAAATTAAGGATTATTTTTAATATTTAAAATTCTCATTTATTTTTAAAGCAATTTTTAAACTATTAAAATTAGCAATATTGAAAGAGTTTTGAAGTCAAAATGTGTGCTGCTTGTATTCAAAAATTTTCAGATTTTTCTTTTTTATGATTTATTTGCATAAACTAAATTGTCCCTGATTGTTTCAAAACATTTAATCCATACTTCATTCATATCTTTATTTTACTTTGATTTTCAAAACTTTTTTATGTCTCATATTTTTCAGATAATAGAAATTGAACAATTAAGCTAATTATATCAATTAAAATTTATAATTCTTCAATTAAAATCAATTAAATGATATCTATCTATCAATTAAAATGATACTTCTTCCCACTAAGGCTCATTATGTATGTTGAGCTAAATTTGTGTAATCCGTCATGGCTTAAATACCTTTATATTCTATTTTACCATACTTTAGAATCCATGCACTAGGACAAAATCAAATTGGTCTGATTTTTATAAAATTAATTTCTTTCTTAATTATTTTTAGATTATATAATTGTATTAATTTTTGTAATAAATTGGCCTATCATAAAATTAATCATTCAGTTTTATATATTTAACTATAATTTATTTAGGGAAAACTAATTCTCATTAAAAATATTTTATTCAGGAAAAATTAGGAAATTTTTTTAAAAAATTTAATTTTATTCTTTAAACTTAGAAAATCTATACAACATATATAGCAATATTTCTAAATATATATTGCCAATTTTTTTGTTGTTTTATTGATGAGACTGTTGATGGTATATTGACTATTTTTTTAATAATTGTTGCATACTTCATAAATTTTATCATTTGTCTATATGATATTGATGACATACATAAATATCACCCATCAGGCACAAAGAAAATTATTATGTGATTGCTATTATAATTCAACATTAAAATATTAAATCATGGTTGTAGTTTTTTACAATATCTAATTTAAATTTCTGTCCTATTAATAATTTTCAAAATTAATATTAAAACAAAACTCTTTCAGAATTTATTAATGTTTTTTAAAGTAGCATTTCTCATGACGTAATTTTATGTAATGATTTCCTTTGTCCAGGAATTTATTTTATTAAATGCAACTTTCCTTGTATTTTAGGTCATCTTGAAATAATGGAAAGCTGTAAAAAGTTGAGTTACTGTCCTTATTGCCCATATGCTACAGCTCACAAGGGCCATATGCAAAGGCATAAGCGCATTCATACTAATGAGCGCCCCTTTGTTTGTGTTGTTTGCCATAAAAGATTTAATAGGAAAGATCATGTATTAAGCCACATGAAATCTCATTCAAAAGAATTGCCATATCCGTGCCAAGTTTGTTCTCATCGATTTTATACAAAAAATGATATGTTGAGACATTTTGCTGAACATTTTGCAGACAATACCAGTTCTGATGCTTGAACAGTTTTTCTTTCCCCTAATGTATTTGGTTTGTGCTCTCTTGAATGT
>JAOUZG010007332.1:105185-134506 GCA_026289955.1 Argiope argentata | reverse complement strand
TCGATAAAATAAATACCTTAAGTTCTGTTACATTTTTAATTAATCCTATTTTTCCCTTTGCTTGCATTGCTTCTTTTGAATACTTCATTACATTTACTTTTTATATTTTATTTTCTGAGTTATATAGTGGGGTCTCATTTTGTATTTTAGAATAATATCAATTATCGTTATAAATTTCCATTTGTAACTTGTACAGTTTTCAATCACATTAAAGTTTTTTTTAAAAACACTACAAATGCTGTTTGCCTTCTTTCAATTCTCTGACATATATGAAAAAGAAATCTGAAATTTTAAAGTATCAATTTTTGAAAATAACACATTGAAGCAGTTGGTAAAAAAATAACAGTTGTTAACTTTAATATGTGTTTATAAACCACATTACCGTTGAATTTCCTCTACAACCTGGCTCCTTTTGTTGTGCAAATGTATCTTTGTTTTAATACTGATAAAAGAATTTAAAGATAGGATGAAATTTTAAAGTTCATGTGGAAAATCTGTTAAATGGCTATGTTATTTTACTTTTATACATAAGCAATAAATAGATGAAAATACACGAGCCTACTTTTTACTAACAGAATTTATGTGTTTTATTCTTTCAGTAACTGAAGGGGGGGGATCTTAATATTTTAATTTAGATTTCTTTATGATTGAATTATAAAATACTATATGTCTATAGATCATCATACATTTGTTATTTTTAAAGTACCTTTCTTCTGCACATTGATGATTTTAACTTTACATGAAATGTATGCAAGATTTAGATATTTTTAAGCTGTAAATAATATATTATGTGACTGATTGGAAAAAATATATATGCTTATTTTGAACATGTCACTATTTCAAACAGCAATAAGTGATTATGTTGATTGTTTATTATTTTTATGCTTAATAAAGAAAGATCATTTATTAGTAGAATTTTTTAACTTCTTTAATAATAGAAAAAAATATAGTAGTTTTAAAAAATTATATTACTATGACATAAAAATAATAGTCATACAACTTTACTGTATAGATCACTCACTAATTATTAAAAATCTTCATTTTTACAAAATGTTATATTGGTTTACTTAAGAGTTCATGGAATTTATATATCTATGTATTATTTGTTGAATCAAATTATAATGTCTGTAAATGACAGTTTTAGCTTATTAATTGAAAAATATGGTTATTTAATGAATAAAATATTCTGGAGTTTTTAAAGGTTTAGTAAATCTCTTTGCTGATAATTTGTTATAACATAATTTTTTATGTTTTTATTCATTTATCATATTGCCAACATGATTTTCTTCTTATTAAATATATATTTATATTATGAAAAAAAATATGCCCAAATTTTCTTTATCAGCACTCTTATTGATAATGGCATATATCTGCAGTAAAGTAAAAAAAATATGTATTAATTTGGTTAAATATGTCCTTAAAATTACATTTTATAACCTGTTCTATACTGTACTGTTATCTGAATTTAAAAGGAATTTAGATTAAAGTATGGTTTTGTGTAGCTGAGATGTAACTACTTTAAATACATGATTCATTTGTGTCTTGAAAGAATATTGTAATATATATAAGTAAATAGTATAATGTTGTTTCTATGGTTTAATTGGCTCAGGTGTAAGTGAGCTGCATCTTATCTTATAAATTACACTTTTTGACATAGTTAAGAAAGTTTTCTATTTGATTGAAACCATAGATATTTTTAGTAAAAAATCATCAGTTACTGTTTTTAATAGGAAGAAAAGGTAGAGAATGGATTTAAAAGTTATTAAATAAATTGTCAGTAATACTCAGATCCCTAAATTTTGTTATGAAAATGTTATTATAAATTGTGTGACCTGTAGTAAGCAATAAAAAGATGTGGATGTCTTGAAGACAAAACATTTATGTAATTACTTTGCTTGCTAACTATAATGAAGACATTATTTAATCTTATTTTTCAAAATGTACCTTCCAGAAAATTATGAGCATAATAAAAACAAATAAAATGTGCAAAGAATAAAACAAATAAAATTTTCAGAAATCTTCAGCTTGAAATAAATGTAAAATTTTCATCTTAGAGCTTTAAAATTTATATATACTGCTTTTTCTGTTCAATTGATTAAAATTACAATAGAAAAGTGTCTTGACTGTAATTATATTTTTTTATTTTAAAATTTAGTACCTAAAAATTCTTTGAATCTCAGAAGAAGAAAATTCAAGATTATAATTGGTTAAAATAAGTTATTAAATGTGGCAAATAACTTTAGTTAATGTTATGAATTTTTAAATCAAAAATTTTATCTGCATTATGCATATATATTAGCAATAAAGGAGAAAAAAAACAAAGAATGTTCTGGATTTATCCTGAACAATTAGTGTTTCCACACTGCTACCAAAAATATATAATTATAAAAAAAGAAGAAAAAATCCTATCAAAAAAGTTTTTGAAGTTCCAATTTAACTTCCATTGCTATTTTATTATACTGAAAGGATACAAGAATGTGAATCAGTTTCTCATGTCATAGATTAGATCTTTTATGTGTATTTTTTACATACTGTATTAATTATTGCTATATGTTTCATTTTAATGCTTCAAATTATCTGAGTTTTCAATGCAACCTAATTGTGGATTATTTATTTCAGGTTTTCAAAAACTAATTAAAACATTTTCTACTTGCCCAGATGTTAAACAAACAATATATGCTTGTTCAACTTGTTCTTATTCCACTGCACATAAAGGTCACATGCGGAAGCATGTACGCATTCACACAAAGGAGCGGCCATTTACTTGTTCAGCTTGCTACAAAAGCTTCTATTCAAAAGAAAATCTTACAGCTCATATGATTACACATTTTAAATCTTAAATATTTTAAAATACTCCTTTTTTATAAAATGATTATCTATGTTGTAAATTATATAAATAAAAATTAGAAAGTATCATGTAAGTATGATTCTTCCTTTTGACAAGAAAGATTATTAGTATATTTAGTTATTGATATCAATTTTTGTTAGTTTTTCTTAATAAAAATAAATAAATGGAAAAAATTCTAAATTTTCTCCTCCTTTATGTTGTACCTAATGTAGTAGTTAATAAATTTCAATTTAGAATTTGCAAGCAGTGCTTAATGTAATAGTCTCTTAAATTATTACCATAATTTCATCATCTCAAGTGGGTTTGTTTCATCCAAATTGATTCAGCTAGACTTTTCATAAAGATCCACTGTGTGCTTAAATTGGCATGTATTTTGAATCAAGGACCCTCCAACAGGTATGTTGGAGAAAATTAAAAAAGAATTACATGTGTATCCTCATTATTTGATTTCCAGAGATGAATTCTGTGACTTTTGCGTGCATTATGAGATCCCTTCTTTAAAAAAACTCTCTAGATTTATATTAATACACTTTTTGTTCAGATTGCTAGCTAATGATTAGTTTTAAGAATTGTTTCTTTTTCCTTTATTTATTTATTATGACTCATTATTGCACCACATTCGCTCACATTATTATGTAAATGCATATTCAGTATTTATAAATGTTGTAATAATGAAGTGAATTTAATGAAACCAATAATACTTAAATAAGTATTAGTATTACTCTTTTGTTTTAAAGAATTTAATTTTTAAAGATTCATTTATTATCATTTAATCCAATAATATTTTTAATTGATCTACCTGTAACCCTTCACCCTGATTTTAATACACTTACACAGATATGTAAACAATTTTAGTATATCTGTGTATTAATTTCTTTATTGAATCTTGTATATTTGTGTTAAAATATGCAGTTTAAAATATTTTAAAAATAGAATTACTATAATTAAAGGTAACCAATATCAAATAATTAAAAATTATATTGTGTTTTGTATTTCTGACTGAATTAATTATATTGATTAACATGCACTGAAAAAAATGTTATATTTTACTAATGTAATGTCATTTTTAAGTATCCTAAGTATAATTGGTTAACAAATAACCTTGTGTATTTTAAATTTTTGTGAGTTTTTATTATTTTTTTTGTCTGAAAATGAAACAAAAAATTGTGTGTTTTTTTTTTTAAGAAAATACATACCTTCTAATTTTTATTACTATTTTACTTGTGACCATTCTTTTTATCATAATATATTTAAAACAATAACAGAATTTTTTTTAATGTTTCTGTTTTTAAAAAAATTGTATCAAAATTGAAATTATGTAAAATATAATTAATTTTCCTTGTCATCATCAAATAGAATCACTTTTAACAAAAATATTTTAAAGCAGAATGTAATTTAAACAGTTATTATATATGTGTATTTTGTTTGCAAACAGAATTTCTCTTTAATCTCCCCCCCCCCAAAAAAAAAGAATATTTACATTGATTTATCCCCAAACAACTTGTTTTTAAAATCATAACAGTTTTTCTATGCAAGGTATGTTTACTAATATTGGTAGTAAATGTTCATATCTATTTCTCATTCATTTAAATAATTTTATTATATGTGAGATATTTTTGCTTTGAAAAATCTTTGATAATATCTTAAATATTCTATTCTTAATATTTCAAAAGAATAATTCTTATTTATGTGATCAGTATATTTTCTATCAATGTATGATATTTTGTATCTATTTGTATTTCAAGTAATTTTCTGATATCTAATTATTTTAATATATGCATATCTTTATTCTAAAATTATAAGGGATTCCAATATTATTTCTTTTTAATCCTTATAAAATGCAATCAAAGGTTGATTGCTTCATACATTTATACTAAATGTTTTTCTGGGTAATATTTGTTTGATGTTTTACATATCACTTGGAAGGCGTGAACATTTTAAAGAGGATTTTTTTCAAAGTCAAGCCTGAGAGTAATTTTTCACATTATATTAAAAATAAAATTTCTAGTTCTGTTATTTTGAACATTATTGGTAGAACTAATTATATTTTGTGAATTAGTAAAATTATTTTTTGATTACAATTCTATTTTAAATTATATGTCCCTCTCCTTCTAACATGAAGAAAAACTTATTACATTTTCTAAATAAATTAAAATTTGTTTAGAATTAATTATTATAAAAATGTTTTTATCCTTTGCAGATAATGGAAACCTTCCAAAAACTTTTTCATCTCTTGCTGACTTTGAAGAAGTCAATTACCATTGCTCAATGTGTCCATTCTCAACAGTCATGAAACATAATTTAGATAAGCATGTACAAACACATTCCAAAAAGTATCCGTTTGCTTGTGAAATATGCTATAAACGGTATCAGAGCAATAGAGATTTAGAAGTTCATCATAGAAGCCATAGTGGAGAAAGGCCCTTTGTTTGTTCAGTATGTAATAAAGGTTTCAGTCATAAGGGTAACTTTAAAGTACATTGTATGAGCCATAGTGAAATTCATCCTTACCAATGTAATATTTGTAAAAAGAAGTTGACTTCAAAACAGAACTTGATGCTCCATTATTTGAGTCATCAATAAATGTTTTGAAATGCACCGCGTGACATTCACAAAAATCTTGTCTGTAACATTTTGAAAAGTTTTTTGAAGTTCATATGTAAAGTATGGCTATTTTTTGTTAAATTACATTAATTTTGTTGTATTTCTTTTGTTATTATATATAAAATCTGTTTTTCATAACTTATTGTTTGAAGTGTTTAAAACTGTTTGTTATACATAATCGGTGTTGTACAAAAAATGTGAATAATTAAATTTTTATTTATTAAATTGTTAAATTATTATTATTTTTGTGTAACATTCTTCTTCTTTCAAAATTTAAATTTTAATAGTTTAATTTTAAATTGAAATTTTTTTTTATTTCATATAAATTTATTTATTACTTCTGTGTTCTGTTTGCTTTCTGTTATTAAAAATCTTATCAATTTAAAATAATTGAATATGTATTTCTATTTGATGTAGAATTGCTTTTAAAAATAAATTATTAGATTGATTACTTTTTCTGTAGACAGCTGTACATCAATAAAATAGTTAAAATACTGCCAACTAATTATTTTTTAATCATTTCAGTTTTTTAACATTCATTAGAAAATCAATAATTATTAAATCATCTTATTATCAGTTTGGAAAAATATCAGAATCATATCAAAACATAAAAAATGCATTAACATAGATTAATCATACAGTTTTTGAAAACTGAGTTAGCAAACTTTAAAAATGACACATTTTATATTTGATGCCATTGTTTGTGCTTTCCAGAAAATGTAAATCAAGTAATTGTTTCTCAAACTTCTCTTTATTTTTATCTAAATGTGTAGTATATACATTTTTTTTTCTAATTTGATTCAATTAACTCTTGATTAGTGATTAATGTAATAATATATGCAAAAACAATCTCTAATCTGGAAATGAAGTTTACATGTATTAAATCTAATAAAAGTATTCCCTGTTTCAGTTTTTCTACATACTTGCATGAGGAAAGATAGTAGATAAAAATAATTGTTATCATTCAATTCAATTTATTTTCAGAAAAATTAGTAGATAAGTAATTAACCAAATTTATTATGTATTGATTATAATTTTGGTTCGTAATTTATAAGTGAAGGGGTTATAATTAAATATTATAAAGGGATTAAGTGAAATGTGTCTTCCTGTTCATTCAATTTTTTAAAAAAATAATTTGCCAATTTTGCCTTAACAATTTGCAATTTCTTTGTATAAAAAATATTTTTCTTTTATATTTGATGAAATTAATATGACTCTTTTCTTGTAGGCTTCACAAATTTTATAAGTTCTGTCTCTTCAGCATTCCAGTTAAAGAACAATGTCTACTTTTGTTCCTTTTGTTCGTATTCAACTTCATTAAAGCAACAGATTGAAGTTCATAATTCATGCCATTCATCACAGTTCAACTTTACTTGTGCTTTTTGTAACAAAAAGTTTACTTCTAAAACTGATTATGATTCTCATTGTAAGAAGCCCTGCAAAGAATATAAATGTTCTGTGTGTAACAAAAGTTTCAACCATAAAGGTAACCTAAAAGTTCATTTTAGAATTCATACTGGAGAACGTCCTTTCCAATGTCCTGTGTGTGGAAAAAGATTTTTTCGGAAACAAGACATGCAAATACATTCTTGGACTCATCAAAAAAATTAGCTGTGTGAACCATCTGAAGTATATTCATTTTTTCTGAAATCTAGTGCTTATTGTTATTATTTTGTGTTTTGCATATCATTACCAGAACCTGATTATAAAGTAGACTACTGCCTGGAAACCCCCACTGTTGTAGAACACACACACTCAAGCCCTAAATATATATATATTTGTAAAATTTTGTAGTTTATTTTTGCACTTAATTTCAATTTTACCAAGCTTATTCAGATTAAAATCTTTTAAATCAATTTTTTGAATATTATTTTTACCTAAATTATTATCACTTGCATATTTTGTATTATGTTAATTTAAAATTTTAAAAAAATTTTGGCTCTTCATAATTTTAAAAAAAATGGATCGTTATATGAAATATTATTTAGATTGTGTTAATAAAAAATTTATTTTATTTTACTATTTTATTTTTTATTTTTTTATTTATGCTATTTTCTTTAAAGTGTAATTATGAATTAATTTTTATTTATATAGAAACCAATTTTTTTTAAAGTGATCTGCAATGAGGCATTTTTTATAGCAATTTCTCGAAATTTACTGCTTATATAAAGTTAAATTAAAATCAATAAAAACATATTTGATTTTGAAAGTTTGGTAAGGATAAGGAGTTCTAAGATTTTCATTACATAGGGATTCCCAAAAACCCTAGTCTGACCCTTGTCATTTTTGAATATATTGTCAATTTATGTAATTGCATAATTTATATAGTTCATTTGTTTTATAATGTTAAAAAAGTACAACATTGTGTTATGCAAGAGAATATTATATATTTTTCAAATTGCTTCTTGCATTTTTTAAATTTGGTTACAATGTAATTTATGTAACTTTAGATCATTATCAAAAATAAATGTTTGATGAAAAAAATTCAAAAATTTCTCTTTCAGAATTAATAATGGCAATTCATATTTATAAAACTTGCTCTTTAAAAAATCAGGGGCTCTATTTGAACTGTGTAAATAATGTTTCTGGTGCTTAAATGTAGATATACTTGGCTTCTTGAACTTCTTTTATTTCAATATTCTATTATAGCTGCAAAAAATGTTTGGTAAACCTATCAATAATTTAAAAAATTGTTTCTCAAATTGTGTACCCGAGTAGAAAAATGAAACATTAAAATGAAATATTAATTAAGTATAAATAATAAAGTTCTTAATTAAATATTTTTATTTGTAAAATTTTAATGAAATATTATAGGTATTGATTATTTTTTATTTATATATATTAAAGAAGCTGTCAGAAAAACTCTTTCTATATGTTTCAACGATTTCAATTTTTGTTCTTAAGCCAATAAATTAAAAAACTTGGAAATCATTTCTAAAGACTTGCATTGATTTCTGACATGAATAAAAATTTAATTAAAAAATGTATTTATTATTTTGTCTCAGAATATTAACTATTATTTTTTTATTCATTTTTTTTTTTTTTTTTTTACTTCAGTACTTCTAAATTTTTTTTATTTGCAATCTTTTTCATATCGGAAAAAATGTTGAGTCTTCATTCTCAATAGAGAAGTTGAAATATATTTTTAATATTATAAAATAGATAAAGAAATTGCATTGACTAAAGTTGGCTAAAAGTAAATTATTAATTTAATTACTCATAATTCTTTAAATAATCGCTTAAATCAAGATTTTTTATTAGTAGTATTTCTTATTCGTAAGTGTTGTAGAAACTGAAAGCAGAAAGCATCATAAAAAATTTCATAACCACAATATTCTTCTTGGCTACTTCAGATCATGATTCTCACATTTTAAGAATTTTTGCTTTAATAAATATGTTAATTAGTTCTGTAAATGATATTTTTCCCCTTAATAATTTTTTTCACTAAGTATGTTTAACATGTATTATATAAAAATGCTTTTTTTATAAAATTTTCTAATAAAGTAATAAAAATTTCTAATAAAACCAATACATTTATACTTTTCTTCTGTGTTTTACAATATGCATGAAAGTAATATTGGTGTTTTACAATTTTTATTACTCTTTGAAATAAAACTTCATTTTTATTTTATTGTTTTCCCTCTATTTTTTTTGTTTGTTTATTGATGATTGATTTATTTGTAAGTTCATCAAATGCCTGATATAATAAATCACATTTGCTTATAAAACAAAATTAAATATTTTTTTAATAAGGAAGCTAAGAAATTTTGATGGAAGAACTTTTATTCTGGTATAGACTTAAATTTGGATGAAGCATGTTAAAGTTGATATAATTTGATTCCATACTGAACAATACATAATCTTAACAAAACATTAAATTTTGTTCACAGTTATTTCTATATTTTCCAAATTAAATAATTTTTTTATGTTATGAAGGTTTATTTTTAGTATTTGAAGTGTTTTCATGTCGTTGTTGTTTTTCCTTAAAAAGCATAAAGATATATTAAATATTTTGACAAAATGCCTGTATATTTATTAATACGATTTGACATTTTATAGGATATTGAATAAGCTTTTAGCTTTTTTTTCATGTGTTAGGGATTTATTTTTTTCCTAATATTTTATTAGTATGAGTCTTAAGAAATTAATGTAAAAATACCAGATGTTTTCTTTTGGTGTGGGATTTGCCATTCATATTTGCAAATTCGATTAATCTAAGAAATTTTTGTTTAAAAATTTATAAACTAGATTTTCTTATAATTTCTCTAAAGAATCATTGCTTATCCTTATTTGTTTTTTCATTTTTCCTTCATTTATTTTTAATATTTATTGCTAAGTTTTCATGTTAGTTTTAACCTGATAAATATTATCGGGTTTGTTTGTTTTTGCATTCTTCTATAGCAGTCAAAGAAAATGCAAATTCTTGTGTTTGAAAAAAAAGAATGATTAAAAAAAGATGAAGAAGAATTAGATCTTGCTTTTTTTAGTTTATGGCCTTTGGCTTAAAAGGTTGTACTTTTGGTTTTGTCTCATTTTTTACAAGCTAAAGAAGCATAATTTTAAAAGTATTAATTATTTTTTAATACTTAATCTTTTATTATTAATATTATTATTTAAAGTAACATATTATTGCTCTGTAGAAATATGTTGTGTGCAGCTCCAATTATTTTTTAAGAGAATTGTTTATCGCACTGTAATTTTTAATATGTGTACTAGATTTTAACATATTTATATACTGACATCAACATTTTAACTTGGTAATATTAATCTTTTCTTTTGATAGGTCATCCAGATTTTACTAACATGGCATCCCCAAATCTCCCACAGTGGAAAAATGTTTCCTTTTCTTCAATTTTTACTTTAACTTCAGAAAACTGTGTTGCACCTTCGAGACTTCCATTTTCGAATCCACTGAGTAAAGGAGATTTTTCTGACCGAATAAAAAACAATCTTCCTTTGCAAGTACCATTCTTCACATGCCCTGTTTGTCAGAAATCATTCAATCGCAAAGATAATCTGAAAGTTCATATGCGAATTCATAGTGGAGAGCGTCCATTCCCATGCACTATTTGTAACAAGACTTTCAGTACAAAACAGAACATGCAGATGCATGTTTTGAACTATCATAAAATAATTCCTCAATGACAAAAGAATATTTTATTTTGAAAACATATTTTCTGTTCATGATGTGCACATTCTTTGATTTTGTGAACTGGTACCTTGAATTCTTAAGGAATTGATAATCAACAATCATTGTTATTAAAAATAAAATCTTAAATATATTTATTTTTAAATTTTTTTACTAAGTCAATGTATTATAAATAGAAGTTATTTTTATTTCTATAATCAGTTATAATTGGAGTTAGCAATATAGGAAAAATATATTATGCTAAATTAATTCATTTTAAATATGAAAATAAAATATTAAATAATGATTAATAGAATTGTGTAGAACTGAATTTAAGATATGATCAGCATTTTGTGTTATAAAATTTCCATTTATTAGAAATTTTGAAATTTTTTAAAGAATTATTAACAACTTTTTTTTCTAAGCGAGCGAAAAAGCTAGCTTTCTGTTATGAGTATCCTTCTAGATATATATTTTTTTAATTTAACTTATATGTCCCTGTAATCAATCACAATTATCTCAATTTTCCTCAATGGGTGTATTTTTTAAAAAAATTGTTATTTATACTATTCTTTATTTATTTTTTATTATTTTCTATATTTATTACTTTCTATAATTTATTACCAATCAAAGACATTTAATTCGATTATATATATCCATAATCATGGTTGGGTACAATTAACAGTATCCTGAGTTACAACAGTATATTCATTTTCCCTCTGTCATTTTTTTAACAAAGTCTATTAAAGATTATTATTTTTTATATATATGTTCTTTAGAATTATTGTTAAAAACTTATCATTATGAAAGTTATTGAAAAGTATGTTTTGCATTCATATATTCTTATTATTTGAAAAGAAAGTATTATATTATAAATATGAAAAAAAAAAGCTATAGTAAAAATATTGTTATAAAGCATTTATCTGTTCCTATTTTTGAATAGTATCTGTATTATTTTTTGTTGTATAATTTTTTGTAAATGATAGAAATTCAGTTAAGATTACTTCAGTATGTCATTTGTGTATAGAAACTGTTCCAGTTATTCTAAGAATAATTTGAAATAATGCTATGTTAGTTATGTGTTTAATTTTGTATTTATAATAAATTATACATTTCTTGAAGCAAGTGTTGCTACAATTTTTATTTCATATCTTATGTAAAATTTTCCCCAATAATTTTCAATTGGACTTAAAACTTTTTGTATTTAAAGCAATTTTAAAATTCTGAATATTATTCATTAATGATATTTTTATTTTATTTTTTTTTTTATTTATTCATATATTTATTTATTTGATTTGGTTTCCTCTTTGCATATCATTTCATTTTTATAGTATTCGTCCAATAAATATCATTTTGTAACTTTTTTGCTAAACATGTTTGAATAATTTTATTTCATTTATTCTGAGAATTTGTTTATTAATTATTTCAATTGAAATAAATTTAAATATCTTAGAGATTTATGTAATGAAATATTCTGAACTTATTTATCTGCTTATATAAGAAATTTATCTCATGACATGAATTTTACCTTTTTTTTATGTATTTTTTATTTTTATATCTATCATTATAATTTTGTTAAGTATTCAAAATTATATAAAAGTTCTATATATGACATTTTTTTAAAAATTGAATATTTTTCTTTTCTTCCAGGAAGTGGAAATATTTCCATAAACCCAGAATCTGCATCACATGTCTTGAAATCCCTGTACCAGTGTTCATATTGTTCATATATTTCTGATCAGAAAGGAAATGTGACAAAACATGAAAGAATTCATACTAAAGAACGACCTTATAAATGCCATCTTTGCAATAAAACTTTTTATTCTGGTTCCAATCTGAATGCTCATAAGAGGACCCACACAAAAGAAAAACCTTTTTCTTGCAGTCATTGTGACATGAGATTTTCACGAAATTTTCAACTAAAACTTCATATTTATAGGCATTTACAATAATTTTTATTATTAATCTGGAATCAAAGAAAAAATCTACTTTTGAATTTCCATGCATAATTTATTGAATTGATTTGTAATTTAATTTTCTTTCTATTAAATACTAGCTGATTTTCTAGAGATTTTGGTAATATTTAACTATAGTTACATTTTTTAGTTTATGATTCTGTCAACTGTCAGGTTATTAAAGCTGTGTTTTTTTTAATTATCTTACATGTGTTCCCATTGTTATTTACAAGAACCCTTCTAATGGAAGCCAGTCCCATGTAATCATTTGTTATTAAAAATGTAATTATGTGATTCATTCATTATTTAACTTCATTTTCTTGCTCATTTTGAAAATTATAAAGTTAAAACTTAAAAAAAAAAAAAAGATTCTGCGAGCTTTTTTCTTTTTAACATTGAAAAAAAATAATATAGCTGTAACTCACAACATTGGAAGAATTCCATTTTGGCATGGTTTTTAATTAATTAATTATTAAGTGTTTAATTATTTTTCTTTTTTAAATTTTGTGGTGTTTTTAGTACAGCAAGAACAGATTTGCCTATTATTTAATTAAACTGCCAAAATTTGCAATCAAATAGTTAACTGTAAAAAAAATAAAAGCATAATTAATTTCATTTGAAGTTACTTAAAAATCTCAATTTAAGGTTGCAAAAGTACTTAAATTTACATGAAACATTAAAAAAGAAGAAGAAGAATGGAAAAAAGGAAACATTTCTTTGGAATTAAGTGGCATTATAGTGACCTCTCATATAAATTTAGAATATTCAGAAATCAACATTGCAAACTGCTTATGATTTTGGAACTCTTTGTGAATAACATTCACGAAAATGAACTTCATCTTTCATGTTTGAAACAAGATACTAAATACTGGATTTTAATGGAATACGCTGCTTCTAGTTTTTGGATTGAAGATAAATAAATTATTCTAATCATACGCTGAATGATTCTATTTTGTGACAAACTGCTATAATTATTTTAAACTTTTTTTTGCTTTTTGGAATAAATTTATTCACTGCATTATTTTAAAATAATTTTTATTATAAAATATTGCAATTAACTTATTTACTATATAAGTGTAATTAATGTTTAAATGTGTTTATAATTTTTGAAAAAAAGGAAAAAAATCTGAGTTTATTAATGCAGAAAAAGAAAAAAAAAAGGCTAATGTATGTTATAAGAATTGTTCAATTCTAAGTATTAATATTTGTAATTTATTTTCTTTTGAAAATAACCGATCAATTCAATCACATTTTTAAAATAGTGCAATAATTATAGCTCTAGTGATCTCGCAATCTGAGGGTTAGTAGCCGAGTAACATGACCATCAGGCAAAAGTGGCTCTTCAGCGCGATTGTTGTTATCTGTCTTATAAAGCTTTCATCACAATATACATCGCATTTTTAAGGAATTGAAGGTGAATGTTTCATTTTTTTAATCATTTTTTCGCTTAAAGGTGCTTAAATTTTAAAAACCTTAATTATCTTTTCTTTTTCTTTTTACGGGGGAGGGGTCATTTATTTTATTTTGTGCGGCTTTTTTTTTTATATCGGTTCTTTTTCTTTTCTTTATATATCTAAATAAGCTTTATATTATATTAGCTGGTATCTGGGGTGTTACTGCCTCTGAAATGATTTTGAAAATACAGTTTCAAATTTGAAATAGCTATCTAGTTTGATTTAGAATGTTAGGAAAAATTATATTGATTTTGCTATCGACAATGAATACATTCATTGAATTTAAAAATATATATAAGAGGATATTATTATTTTATTATTATTATTATTTAAGTGCTTTAGGGTTAAAAAAATTCCATCTTCTGCAAAACAAATAAATAACTGTTCAACTTATAAGAGCATAGAACTGACCATGAGAAAAATATGAATTTTCAAGATCAATCCAAACACTTGAAGTGATTGATTTTACGCCTTATAGATTGTCATCGAGAATGCAAATCGAATGGAGAACTGCAGTTGTTTGTCGGTGAAAGTAATGAGAATGTGTGGAATGAGCATATTTTCTTTATTCGACTTTCCTTGAGTAGTTGCTTCGATTCTTGCTTCATGTTGGTATTCTGATTCTGATGCGCGTGATCATGTAACTCATAAACATTGTCTTTCGATTCGTGCCGCATTTCGATCTGAAGATTCTGAATACGTGAATTTGCAATTCGTAAACCATCTGCTTCAGTGCTCACTTATTCGTTTGTTTGAGTAGTTCGAATTTGCTTATTTTTACGTGCAGAACTGATAGATCTATTAAGTGACGAACGTTTGAGAGGCATATTTTTTTGACAAAGCAATTTACACGATATACACTTGTATAATCGAAATATCTTTCGTTGGTACCCTGAATATATAAAAGAAAACGAAATGGTGAGCCCATTAAATGGCATGCAGATTGTTCATTTACGAAAAGAGAAATATATATATATCGCTTCCACTATATATTATCGATTTCATTTCACTGACATTGATAGGCATCAATTATAATTATTTTATTTTATTTGATATATGTGCGATTAACTCTGAATGGCACTTGCACTTTACTATTTGCTCTTTTGTTAGTTTTAAAACAATCTTGAATGAAAGAAACGTATGAAACGATTTCTTTGTAAAATTTATTGTGTTCAAAATAAATGTTAACAATTGTATTATGCCTATAACATTTACAAAAGTGCAAGCAATAAACTGTCAAAGTTTTATCACAATCGGATAAACAGTACAGCAGCGCAGTAAGTATGAAAAGTTTATTTTTATATATTAGATTACCTTTAATTTAGCATTTACTTGACGCAGTATGGCCAAATTTCGGTCCAACATCAATAAATGACACAATTAAAAAGCAAATAATCTTCTGTTATTTATTTAAATATTATATGGCTAATTAATATTTTCGGTGTGCATAAAATTCAGTTTATGATGTTAACTTCGGCAATTGAAATCATTTTTTTTTTAGATTTATGATTAAAAATAAAGTTTCAAAGAATTTTGCATTCTATGAAAGAGCCTCTGGATCTAAACCGTTACCTTATAGTTAAAAATGTACACAAAAATTAATGTAGATTATTCACTGATATTTTTTCAATAATAGTTAGCTTTAACTGCTTACCATTTTTTGTTGTTGTTTCAAGAGTCCTGTAAATATTCAATGCATCATTGTTTAATTTTTATCTTTTAACATTGTATAGTTTTTACGTTAACTTTGCTTTATAAAAATATGTCGTTATTTTTTCAGGCGATGGAAATTTATTGAATATTCGAAATTATGCTTGTGATACGTACAAGGCATTTTATTCTAGTTCGAATCTCACAGCTCAAAAGAAAATGCTTACTAAAGAGCAAGTGCCTTTTCTTTGTCATGTTTGTGGTGAGAACTTTGCACGGAAATATTTACTTCAACTTCATTTTTTCAAGCATTTAGGTTAATATTTACAATAAATTTATATAAGACTTTCTAAGAACAATATTAATTCACTAATAATAGAATCAGTGTATTAAATCAAAAGAAGTGCAATTGATAATTATGTGCAATTACATCTGATTGCTTTTGTCTTGTAAACGGTTATGTTTGGAGAATAATTATATAGAATACATTTATTTTTATTTATAAATTTACTTTATTTCATAGCAACTATGTTCTCTTAAAATTCAAGAAATATGTTACAAAATTATACAAGGTTTTGGAAGATCTTGATAAATTTGCTATGTATACATGTACCATCCTGTGCAGTATTTTCATTTTTGTTAGAATCAGTTCTGTAGTTATCTTAGAATCACTTTGTCTAAAAAAATGTATCTGCCATAATGCGCTGAAATTTGAACAAAGCAACAAAACAAATTAACATTGACTGAATTCTTGATGCTTGCAATAATTTATATTAAAAAAACTTTTCAAGGAAAAAAATTTTAAGTTAATGAACAAATTATTTATTTCTTGTAATTTTCATAAATAGATGTATGAAAAATATATTAATTTGTATGTTGAGTACAAATGATGAGAAAAATTAAAATTTTTAAAGCTTCCTTACATTAAATAACTGAGGAAATTTTATCTTGTTGCACAAGTTTCATTGTAGGGTTTCATTATTCAGGGTTCTATCAGAGGCGGCGATACCAGGGGGCTAGGGGACAATTGCCCCCCTGTCCGTAGCATCTTGCCCCCCCCCCCCCCCCCCGCCCCCCCCCCCCCCCCCCCCCCGTCGTCGAGATATTTAAGAGTTTCGTCGGCAAAACTGTTCACCATTTCAGGATGGTTGTAGAGAGCTGCGCATTATCGAATATGATTATTTAAAAACCTCCCTGAAATTAATGTATTGTAAACAATCGAAATATCCAAATAATGGTTAAATTGTTTAGACTATATTTAGCAAAATATTCGATAGGGTGGTAGATCAATAATATAACGTATTTTCATAGACAATTTTTGATAGATCTGAAAATTGAAAATAATGGATGATTCAAATGTCGCTCTGTCATCTGATTCAAATGTCGTTCATTCAGTTTATAATTTGTACTACTTTTGACAATATAAAGGTGATAAGCTAATTTATTGACAATTTTTGATCAATAGACTATAAACTCTATGCGACGAATGTCAAAGAAGTCTGCAGTTTTCCGACATTTGATTAAATAGTCGTTCATTTAACTTGTAATTTGTACTTATTTAGGCAATATATCCGACAAGTGAATGAGATATCGTATAAGAACATTTTTTTAACAAATGAACAATGAAAGGAAGGGCCAGTATCTGAATAAAAAAAAGAATCTAAATAATACTTGATTTTCTTTAATTAAATGTAAAATTAACTATTTTGAGTTATTTTGAATCCAAATGAGAGATATTGTACTTGCCCCCCTGTCGGATTTGTCTTGCCTCCCCGTCGGCAAATTCCTGCCGCCGCTTTCTGGGTTCTGCGGTTCTTAAAAAGTTCTTGAATTTTGTTTTACTACACTCTGGAATCCAAAAAAAGTTCTCAGTTTCTATTAAGGTCCCTTAAAAATAAGCAAACTGTGCATCTATAATTTCTTGGAAGAGAAAAAATTTCCCTGGGATAGAGTTTTGCCATAAAAATTTTGTTTACAGAAAAAAATAGTATTCGTTTATGAATTCTATGAATTACCAATCCTTTCTCACTTTTCTTCTAAAAAGAATTACCAAGTTATTTTACTTATTTCATTTAATATTATTTTATATATTAGAGGTATTTTATTTAACTGTTTGGTTGATCTTGGTGTGTTTAGCATAATATCTAACAATGTGTTCTACAAATTTTTGCATGCAAAACAAGTGGTTTGACACTTTGTTTTAAAATGAGAAAAAGGGAGTGGGAAATTAAAAAGGTATGAGATTGAAACTAAATATATAGCTTCAATTTTCATAAGATATTCCATGAATTCTGTCAATCTATAGAAAAATTGGATTTTAGAAAGGTTTTAATGAGCATTCCATGAATATGTACCGATTAAAGGTCGTGATACCAACCTGCGACGCTAGGGCCAGTAGCCGAGTAACATGACCATAATACAAAAGTCGGCTTCGGTATCGTAGATGTTATCTGACTTATGAAGCTAGTGCCATAGTACTCCCCCACCAGTGAGTCGGCGGAGGGACAAACGATTTTTATAGCGCCAAGCGTTATGGCGAGTTGCTGCTTGCTTGCGTCAAGTGTGTCTGACTCCAGATCAGAAGGTTGCGTGTTCAGATCACGTCTGAGTCACCAATGTACCGCTTAAAGATCATGATACGAACTTGAGACGCTAGGGTCAGTAGCCGAGCAACATGGCCATAATACAAAAGTCGACATCGTTATCGTAGATGTTATCTTGCTTATGAAGTTAGCGCCAGAAATAAATAGAAAGATCTGTGAATAATGAATGAACATTCAGCATTTTCAATAAATGTGGGTAACTGTAGCCTACTTGTTATAATTCCATTAAGAAGGAAATAATATCCGCATTGGCTTTTGAACATTTTTTTATTTGTAATATTTACTAAAAGATTCATTAGAAGGGATGGAATACTGTTTAAAATTTTCAGAGAATATTAAATTTTCTCTAAATAATTATAAAACCACATGGCTAGAGAATGCTGTTCTGTTGAATAAGCAGTGAAATGTGGGGAAATTTGATGTGTTTATGTTTTTAAAAAGGCTAAGTTTCTCGTCGCATAATCTAAATGATATATATTTGTTTTGTAACAAAAGTCCGATTTTACTTCTCAAATTCAGGGGTTTTCTTTTCTTTTTTTTCTTGTTATAGATTAAAACAATCCTACTATTCTTTGTGTTCTTAAAGGCCTAATAATTGTAAATAGCGTTTTATCATATGAGAATATGATGTTGGGTGCGACAGGAGAGAGCATCGCCCCCTTTTCGCCGAGGATATTAAGCGCCAAATATGGCAACTCGATGTTGTCGTTGGAGGATATCTTTTTCCGGGAGATAAGACGCAAGAGCGCGGGGAAATGGCGATTTTGAAAAGTGAGCTATTGGGGTCATGTTCTCTACGGATCAAAATATCTCAAAATCGCAAACCAAAACAACGATGTTGTTTTGGTTTGCGATTTTTGATATCTCAAAATGCGTAGGCAACAAATTGGCGGTTTGTCTATTTTGAGACATCAATCTTTCGGTTTTAGAATTAATAGAAAATAATGCAGAAGGTTGTAACATTTGGCGATTTATCCATAACTAAAATTACATCTTGATTTCCAAATTATTCTTTAATTTATGTCATTAACCAGTTTTAACCAATCACGAAATTATAACAGATCACTCATGCATCAATATTTAGAAAAACAATGTTTTTTTGTTTGTTTTCCCCCATCTGAAAATCGGTCGAGCTTCAAAAATTTTGTTTGCCAGTTAGAAAAATTGAAAATGAAAGTTTAAAAAATATTTATATATAGATACAGAGAGAGAGGAGGGGATAGAGAAGTATTGTGATTGCTTTAAACTGGTTAATAACTTTAATTAATTAAGACAAATTATGACTTAAAAAATAATGTTCTCATCAGAGGCGGATTTCCAAATAGGCGCACGCCTCCGGCCTCAAAATTTAGTTCTAAAATAATAATAATTTAAATTTTGAAAAAGAAGATATTTTTTTAATAAAACCTTTCATTTTTACACTCTACTATTACCACTTCCAGGTCACCTATTTCAATCAAAGAATCATTCAATATTTGTACTCTTGGAAAACCAACTATTTTGAGAATGAGAGAGTAAAAAGTCAACCAGGAGGGGGGGAGACATTTTACATCTTTTATCTTGTACGAAACTAAAGCGATAGATATCATATTACACCCTTCTGGACACTCGGAACCTAAGAAGTGCATGAATGGCTCTCAAGGCAATGAACATGTTTGTATAATAGGACATAGGACACATTTTAGTTACAGATCTTGGTTTAGAAGATCTTTGCTCAAGGAGGTTAGTTTCTCCAAAACATCCTGTTAGCTATTTAGTGTTTCACGTTTGAAAAATATTGACTTTGATTTGTGTCATTGACAGTAATTCATTTCTGTGTTTGGTAATGTGAAGATTGGTAAGCGTATAATTTTTTAATAAATTTTCGTACTTTTGAAAATATTGTAATCGTGGCTTTATATTTTTTGACACATTTGAAGGTTAAAAACATGGCTCATTTACAATACGAATCGTTAAGCACTGGCACTGCTCAAAAAGATAAAATAATTTGATTACTTTCTCCTATTAACTGAAGGGGGAGATTTTTCAACTCGGAAAAATCGCCAAAAGTCCGACTTATCTTTTTTGTGCGACTAAATTTTTTTTAATGTTTTAGCCATGTTACAGAAAATAAAGTTTGAATCTGGGGCTTCAAAACGTAAAAGGCAAAAAAAAGAAAGAAAGAAAAGAATATGCAGAACGACATAAAAGTTTATTCAGTAAATGTATTATAACATTTGAAAAATGAGCTAAAATGAAAATGAGACAGAAAGAGCAGTTGAGCAACTTGTTACAGCATATGTACCAAAAAGAATCTATGAGAAAATTGAAATTGAATATTTACATGAAAAAAACCTGTGCAAGCTGAAGTAGAATATGAATTCTAATAAATTAATGAGCAAGTTGAATATGAATGCGTATTTGAAAAGATATGTGGAGCAAGTCTTATAAGCCAGATAACGTCTACCTTACAGAAGTTGGCTTTTGGTGTAGTGGTCATGTTACTCGGCTACCGGCCCTATTGTCGTAGGTTCATACCGCAACCTTCAATCGCGTCAAATAAATGAGCGTATTTCAACAAAATGTGTGCAAGAAAAAATCACTGAAAAGTTGAAAACGATTTCGAAGAAATTGGCGAGAGAAGTGGAAGTGAATGTAAACCTAAAAAGACATATGAACAAATTAAAACAGAATAAGCACAAGAAAATGCCGATGAGGCAGCCGAAGCAAAATGCGAATTCGAAGAAATTAATGAGCTATGTGAGAATGAAACAGAAGGATCAATAACTTGTAATTTTAAACAACAAAATAAAATATCAGCTGATTCTGAAAACAATTTAAAACAAAACCAAAATATTTTTATTCCCAAAAGAAAAAAAAACAGTTTCTTTCTATAATAATTGATTCTGTATATAAGGAAATTTTAGGCATGTATCTCTGAAAAATATTGTGCAACTAAGGTTCAAAATAGAGCCTATTTTTTTAAGAACAGCCTTAACACACCCTGAACTTCATCATCTTTTTAAGTGCCGCCAAGTAAAAAGAAAAAACTTAATTTAATTTTCAATTTTATGTACTTAGGTCTCCTCCCCGCTCCTTTCTTAAAAAAAATACAGATACAGAGCTTAACTGAGTAAAAAATATGTATAAAGAGTATATACTGTAAATATAACTGGAGGGAAGAGGGGCCTTGAATTGAATTGCGTCTCGGGTCTCAGAAACACCAAATCCGCCACTGGTTCTCACATGATAGCTAGAAATTCATTTTCTTTTTATCATGTGCTAGCATGATGTTGTTTTGGTTTGGAAATATTTATGTCTCCGAAAGTTACAGGGGAAATAATATTTTAACCTGCTTTTATGTATTGCATTAATATTGTGTATGCTTTATTATTACGCAGGTTTCTTTGACAGCAGATGTCTGACGAAGAACTATAACATCATAGCTATTATTTCAGCTCAAAATTGGTTGGCAGCCAAAACTTGCCATCGATAAAAATTTTCAATGAAAATTATATATATATATATATAATTTTCAATGAAAATTATATATATATATATATATATATATATATATATATATATATAAAAGAGGGAGGGAGGGTTAGAGAACGATATAGGAGCCTCGTGATTGTTTCAAACAGGTTTAATTTGGTCAATGATAATTAAATTAATTAAGACAAATAATGACTTAAAAAATAATGTTCTCACATGATAACTTGAAATTGACGATCAAGGATTTCATTTTTCAAACAAAGATTCGTATGCCGATGTAAACAAAATCAGTATTGAATGCAGGTTGCATGATAAAAAGGTTTACAAAAAAAACTAGTTAAAAGATTTGAAATGTTAGTGTCAGGATTTTGTAAATTCTTTCATTCATAAATTTAGTCAATTCTTTGTCGACTCCTTGATTAAAATTTTTAAGATTAAAAACCTTAAACAAAACATATGTTACAGAATGTTTTTTTAAAGTTGCATATGGATTGCTTAGGTTGTAATAAAACAAAATGCTGCATACTGCAAAAAGATAATGATAGAGAATTCCGAATTTTTGAAGAAATCAGGTTACATGCAAAAAAAAAAAATTCTAATTATATTAATTTCTATGTTGGAATGAAGGCATGGACGAGCACAGATTACTGTTTCCAAATGATAAAACAAAGATTATATTACAAGTGTATTCAATGATTTAAAATAACAAAGAAGTTACACACAATTCTATTTCTACAATGCAATTACAATGAATTACAATTTCTAAAATGCAGAAGTCTGCTTACAAATTAATAGAATAAGCTGAAAAACATAAAGATTTTCGATTCACAACAAAATCAAATAGCTTTGGGAATTGAGGTTTTGACCGAGCGATTCACAAAACAAAATTAAAATATTTTCATCGAATATTATTTGCATTTATTGGGGTATTTTTTAACAAAAATTTACTAATTTTATATATATAGATATATAGATATAGTTAAAAATTTAGGTTTAGAGATTTTTGTAGGATTAACAATTTTTAATAAATTGTGTTTCTGCTGAATATAGGCAAAGTGAGCACTCAATAGTAGTTTATGTGATGCTAGCATTTATAAAAGTTATATTTTTTATAGTTGTAGTATCCATGTGGTGATCTCAAAGCTTATATGATCTAATAACTTTGATTGATTAATCAGAAAAGGAGTTTTTAACCACTCTTTACTTGATATCTTGAATTGACAATCAAAAAAGTTAAATGGTGTATTTGAATGTTAATGTTAAAACTACTTAATATAAATTTATCACTTACCTTTTTAAGATCTGAAACATAAGGATCCTCTTTTTTTTTTTTTTTTTTCTGTTCTATAAAAGTAAGAAGTTTGTCATCCCAGGAGTATGATCCATCATTTTCTCACCTCTCCTTTTCTGTAATATGTTATCTTTTTTCGGCACACATAAAGTCAAGTTAAATTACAAAACATTTAAATAAAAAATGTCTAATTATTGGATGTGTTATCTTTCACTCTGAGCTTTAAGAAGTTTATCAGTTTTAATAATTTTTACTGAACATAAGTCATACTCTGTTAATAATTAATTAATTCCTTTACTGTATCTGTTTTCATAAAGTATTAAATTATTAGATATTTCATTTACTTAAAATATAAATCCATGGAGCTATGGGAAAGAATGAATTGCTGAATCCTTTGTAATAGTACAGTTATAAATAGACCAATTATATAATTGGAAATCAATTACCATTTTTGTTAATGATAACTGTTTGTAAGAATATGATTTCCCATGCAAAACAGAATCATCTCATTTTTGAATGCAACAAATTAATCACATGGTATAATAATAAATTTTGGAAACATGTAACATTAGAATTTTTATTCCTTGTAATATGTAGAAAAAAGGTCACTATCTAAAATTGTGGATCTTGAAACCGACTCCAAATATTCATCTAAACAAGTTTCTCAGGCTACATTTTCTATTTCAAGTAATTTGTATTTTCTGTTTTTTTTTATTAATGATATTTTAATCATGCATAGTATTTTTAAATGTGATTTCTTATCCTTTGTAAGTTTTATAAAGGGATATGATATGAAATAAAATTTATTAGAGGTGTAAAAGTTCCAATTTTAAAAAATTTACAAATTTTCTTGTTGACAACAATTATGAAAAACGATCGGCAACACATGCTCTGCTTGATTAGTCGCATTACTTTTACCACTAGGAATTATAAATACTTTTGATTAAGGATTCCAATATTCTCAATAGTAAGATGGGGATGCGATAATGTCCTTGAAATATTCTCCTTTATTTCCCGATGAGCCATCTAGCTATGCTTGAAGTAAAACTCTATTATGGTATGACCCCTCTTCAACCTAATATTATACTATCCCTTCTTATGCTAGAATTTGGGAATTTCATCCGCTTTTCTCAGCACGATTACAGATTTTTCCTCTGGCCAAAAAAGGGAATTAATACCGAACTCGAATATAACTTGAAAATGCTTGAACCACTTCGCTTTGTTCGATAGCTAGCGATTTAACGATAGCTAGCTAGCTGGGAATACTGGTTGTGTTAACTTATAGCCTAAATTTTTAATGTATAACCATATTCGTAATTTCCCCCAAGAAAATATTTTTAAGCATATTTAGCAGATACGGATTTGCCTTAGGCCCGAACTCGCAATCTGAGCAGTTGTAACCAAGTAACATAACCAGTGGGCCAAAACTGCACTTCGGTCCGTGGGATGTTATCTGGTTTATAAAACTTTCGCCATATACTCACCCACCAGTGAGCCGATGGTTAGACGAACGATGCAATTGCACCAAGTGTATGGCAAGCATGTATGTGAGTTGGTGGTGAGGTTTTGACTGTTGAATTTAATGCGCCTGAAGACTTTTGTTGCCGATAGAGGTAAACATAAGAACTGTACGAAGGTTGCTGCTTCAAGGACGCTGATTGAGTCCGGGTCACCATTTTAGCAGATGCGGATTGCCTTAGACTTTAATTCGCAATTTGAGGGGTTGTAGCCGAGTAATATAAAAATATTTGCCTTATAAAGCTATCACCACACATCAAATCGTGACAGACATCAAATTCGCTTATTTTAAATAGATTTACACTTGTTCGATTCTTTGTATTTGAGAATCCCCTTAATGAATCCAAACCTCATAATTTCAGAGTTATCAATCTTTTAATGACAGACAAAACTATTAATCTGCAGCAACAACGCATAAAAATAGGAGAAATTTATATAAAAATGTACTAATATATTAAACTACAAGTAGTTATCTATTATTGATCGTTATAAATAATAATGTTTAAAAATTTGAATCGTCTATTGCATCCTAACTTGCTAAATTACATTTTGGCGCTATTCGAAGTTAAAAATATAATTATTTGGATAGTACATCTTTTCATACCATTACAACATCATTTTCTTATTTTTTTATATAAATTATGTGGTAGTGAGCAGTCCATCCTTAAGTTTCATGGATGAAAGGAAATCTTACTATTAAATATTCGATAAACAAGGAAATCTATTATTAAAAATTATGTAAAAAAATTTTAAAATGCAGGCAAATTACCATTAGAATTAAATTTCTATTGTTAAAAAGGCAGTTTTTCAAAATTTAAAACGACATAAAAATTAGTTTTACGCAATAATAATTTCAAGATTTATTGTTGAAGAACAAAATTTCAATCATTTTTTTTTTTCAAATTCTAAATTAAATTTTGCATAATTAGAGTCACCTCCATAGTTTCGATTCACCTGTATTCAAATATGAAATGAAATGAAATCATTTTTGTTTATTTACGAATTAGGGCTTCCGTGCGATCTCTAGATTGTAACACGTGCTTTTCTGAAAAAATCAAGTCTGAGAACTGATTATTACACTCCACAAAATTTATTCAGGAGCATAAGCCGGAAATAAAGCCTCCTTTCTCTCTCTCTCTCTCTAGATTGTGTTTCGTTCTAATTTTTGCGCGTAATTTGGATAGAAGATATTTACATTTATTCTGAATCTTTTTCTGTATTGAGACATTTTTTTGGAACTCTACTCAATCATTTCTTTTTAAAGAAACGCATTCTTTGCGAATAGTTTTCGATGTAATATTGTTTAACGAGAGTATTTTATTCTTTGCCCTTGATACATTGCAACTTTTTCCCCATTTTGCTGTTCCCGGATGTTTCTGACAAATCGACTTCTCAAAAACATGTCTAAATTGACGAAATTCAATCTTTTAGTTATTGGTGGTGGTTCCGGTGGTATTGCTTGTGCTCGTAAAGCCGCTGAACTGGGTGCAAAAGTTGCGCTCATCGAAAGCAGTGATATTGGTGGGACATGTGTAAGTATGGAGAGATTACCTATCATATGGTAATGTAGTTTATTAAAGTAAGTGAAAGTTCAAATTAGCTATTAAAGTCAGTCTTTCCATTTGTGTCCAGGTTGATACAGCGGCCCCTCTTCTCCCCGCACACATCCACACTTTTTTTTATTATGACTTATTTGCTGTGATTAGCGTTTTGTCACATTGAGCCCAGCTATAATATGTAAAAAGTATTAACTAAATTTTACTTCTTAAAAAAAGTTATCTTCTGAATAATTATTCAAAATTCTTTCATAACATAGAATATGTTACTTAATTTTATGGTTGATTGATGCAGCAAAAGCGTTATACCGATCATGCATCATGCTTTTGAAGTATACATCAATCAGATCACCGATTGTGCTATAAGAATCAATCAAATGAATTGCTTCAATTTAAAAGCCAGAATTGCATGTTTCAAAGTTACATATTCGATAATTGCAAGCTTTTCAGAATTGACTCTTTATAAATATTGTGTATATTGTTAAGCATGTGACGACAAATCTTATGAAATACCTCCTTGACTGTGGATACTCTCCAAGAGTTTATACCAAATGTAATTTTTTTTAATAAATTGACTAAGATTGTAAACTAACTGTGTTCTTTAGTTGATTTGGGGCATATTTTCTACTTTTTAGCTGAGATTAATGAAAAATTTGTAGTCTGCTCTACAGTTTTATCTGAATATTGAAATTCTGACTTTTTCCTCGATTATTTCTAAGTTCCATATTGAATTTAGTTTTTTGAAGATTTTTTTGTTGTTGTAAAAAAACATTAACTTAAACACTTTAAATACAAACCTGGAATTTGCAATTACTATAAATTTTTAACATTTAGACTAATTTTGAAAACTGCGATAAGTGATCTTTAATTTACTGAAAATTACTCTACCAATCAATTTTTTAATTATAATTTACTTTATTTTAATTAGTTAGGTAAATTCAGTTTCATCTAAGGGAAAGAAATACTTAAACAACAAAGAGTAGCAGGATTATAAGTACAAAGTCTAAACTATTTGTTAATGTATAAAAACCAAAATTTTTTCAATATAAAACAATAGTCTAACTCGATAAAAAATTAAATAGCATCTAGATTTTGCATCAATTTAAGTAGTGAACTACATAATTTAATGAATACATTTTGTTTTTTTAATTAATTTTGAAAAATTAATCTATTAAGCAAAACTATTTCAATCAAAAGATAAATTTAAAATATAATGTAGAGGTACAAGAATGAGTAGAACTATACAAATAATTCTCTACTACCATTGCCACCATTACCAAATAATTTCCTGCTACCATAGCCTTTCTTATGTAACCATTGCAAATGAGTGGATGTGAAGGAAAAATTGTTAAGTCCATTGCAAAATGTATTATATAGGCTCTTTTCTATTTTAGAATGGTACCATTTTAAATGAATAGAATTACATGAAGGTCATAAGCCTAAGTTCTTAAATTTTAAAATGTATATTTTTAAGTGGTGTCCATTAATACTTTGCAAATGCATTGGTACTTCTGTGATTACAGTCTGTAAAAAATTGCATTTTAAAAGAAAGTATTATAATCCCAGTTTTGTTGTCAGCTAAGTTTGGTTGTATTTAGTTCTCTCAATTATCTTGATAAATTTATACAATGCTTATTTAAAAATCTAGAAAATGAAACCACTTTTCAAAATACTGTCATCAGATTTTATTGTTATTCTATTGTGAGGATTTGTGGTGCTCAAACAAATTTATTTCTCTTCTGGTGCACACTGAAAGAATACACTTTTTTAAGAAAATTAAAACTTGAAGTTTGTAATTCTTGAATTGCATGTGCTAAAAGTTGCTAACTAAAATAATTTCTAATACAAATCTCTCAATAATGACTTTTAAATTCTTTCTACAATTGTAAAAGTTGTTTCTTTATTCTTATTCTTTTTTTTTTCAGGTAAATGTCGGATGTGTTCCAAAGAAAATTAGTTTTAATTGTGCTTATCAAGCAGAATGTTTAAAATATATGTCTGATTATGGATTTTCTGTTGAATTGAAATCTGTTGACTTCAGGTAACTCATTTAAAATTTTCAAAATGTTATTATCCACTACTTCTTTTAAATACTTTACCAAGAAAGCAAGTCATCTGTATATTGTCATGTGTCTATAACCATCTGATAACTATAATATCTCTAAACATTAAAAAATAAAAATTAATATTTGAATAAATGAATATTTCTTTCAATTGCTCAAGTTTGTTTTCTTTAATTTGTTTTTTATGTGTGTATAGTTCAGCTGCTATGCTAAATATTTATTATTAATTTATTTTAAAATATTTTATTTTAGAATAATTTCAATACTTTTTTCTATAAAATTCAAACTGTTTGCTATAAAACTTCATAATGAAAGAAAATTGACATTTATGCTGAAAATGCCTAGAATGAATGCAAATTGTTGTCTTAAGAGGAATAATTTATTTATTTTTCTAGTGGAAGTATTTCACTAGACAACCATCATAAAAGGATGACAATTCTTAACATTTTATCAAGATCATTAGAGCTTAGTATTTTTATTGATTAATTTGCTCTTTTGTTGACTTGGAAATAAAAAGTACTCTATTTCAGTAATGATTTATTCATTGAGTTAGGCCTCCTGCAATATTTACTGAGAATTGTTTTTCTTTTTTGATACTATTTTCCTTATATACAATGACAGAGAAAAATTATCTGTGGTTACATCATATGATCACAGTTCAGATGTTAAAAAATCCTTGCCATTTTATAAGAATCAATATAAGTTAAAATACAATTACACTTAAGGTTGTTGTTTGTTTGTTTCAATTGAAATCGTGTACAAATTCAGTATGTATGAAAATTGGTTAATCTTAGAATCAGAGGAAACAAGCATAGAACTCATCATTGAAAAAATTTACTGACTAACAATTTTCTTTTCTCCCCCCCCCCTCCATTCTTTTACTCTCATTTGAACTGTAAGCATTCCATTCTTATGAATCGTTATGAAATCAATCAGCAGAACTCAGCAACAAACAATGATAACTTTTATATAACATGAAAGCACTAATACAAAGACTACAAATATGCAGCCCGGACAAACACATTACTGTAAACATTTGCCCACAAGTAATATTTGATCATAGCCACCAGTGGAAAGTGGCCACACAGAATTCAGCAGAAAGAGGATTTCATGTAGCTTCATTATATGTTCCTCTTCAAATGTTTGCAATTCTCCACTGTTTCATTGCTTTATTTGT
>JAOUZG010007332.1:55698-78077 GCA_026289955.1 Argiope argentata | reverse complement strand
ACACACACACACACACACACACACACACACACACACACACACACACATAATGAAATGATCAACTCCGCTATTGGTTAAACGAATGTCCAAAACCAATAAAACTCTTTTAATATTTCTGTTGCTAAGCGCGTTGCGATCGTATAAGAAATCTTCCCCCTCCCATATCGTGACCTTGCCAGCATACGGCACTCTCAATGCCATTTTTTTCCCTTCTTTCTATTTTGCTCTACATTCAGAAGTTCATTGCGCTTAGAAAAGGGGTGGATAGTTGTGGCTGAAACACCCTTTGTGCGATTTGAAAATTTCTTCTCTGTAAGCGGAGGTGATAAAACCACCTGCTGGAGGGGAGTGGAGAGTGGGTGGGGTGGAATGAGACAAGGAAGATGGGGAAAAAAGTGTTTATTATTATTACTTACCGTTTCTAATGCTTACTAATTAGAGTTAATAAAAAAGTTTTAAAGAGTAATTGGGAAAGAAAAAGTAATCTAAAAATTAAAGATTAATCTACAGATAGTAATGAGACATTACATTTCTAGCCATTTTTAAATCTTATTAAAGCTCGCCGATGATTACCGATTACCACAAAAAAAAATGTTCTTAAAGAGTAATCTAGAATCTTTTGAAGACAGAAATGCGACATTACATTACTAGCCTTTTCTAATCTTTAGCATTTACATTACTAACCATTTGTAATAATAACGGATTACTGAAAAAATTTTGGTTTTAAAGTTTGAAAAAAAGAAGTTAAGTTTAGAAGTAAGAAAAGAAGAAAAGTCTAGAATTTTTTAAAGATAGATACGATAAACATATATAGTTTAAAATGTAACACATGAAATAAAAAGCACATTTGTTTTAAAAAGAAAATAAGGCACATAACATTAAAAATTTTTTTGTTTAATTTTGAATAATAATTTTTAAAAATAATTTCAGTAATATTTATATTTTTATATAAATTTTTCGATAAATTTTAAAAATAGTTACGAAATAATTTTAATGCTGATCACGTCAGATGATATTATTTTATAAAAATATTCTTTTATTTAAAAAAAATTAGTAAAAATGAGATTATCTAAATTGTTACTTTCAGATTCTTTGTGATTATATGCTATTCTATATATATTCATCTTCATATTGTATGCATTCATTTTTGTATTTCTCTCTGTGACGAACAACGATATGGCTGTTCGATAAATTTATTGCAGTTAAATTTTCTAACTCTTCAGAAATTTATTTAAAAGAAAAATATTTTAATAAAATAAAAATTACATTAAATATTTAATGCATTAAAATTTTGTAGGAATTAATTTTAATAAGATTTTGATTGAATTATTGAATATATGACGTTTGATTCATAGAGATTTAGTACTTCAGAAAAATATATAAAGAAAAAAATTATGTTTTCCGGATTCAGAACTGTATAAAACGTATAGATTCGTCAAAATCTGAAATTTTTTGATAATTGTAATATGTTCCCTCTTTTTTTTGTTTTTTGTGCGAAAAAGATTAAAAAATTCAACGCATTACTAGGTATTTTAGCTGGCGTCCTGGCTTAGGAACCGGATGCCTGGATCTGGACGTCCCGGTTCGAGTCCTGGTTCGGGTATGCTTGCTCTTTCCCTATGTTCTATGTCTGAGGCGTGTGAATGTGCTCCCCTGTAAAAAGGGGTTATGCAAGCGAATGTTATGACGCATTCTTCCCCCTATGACGTGCTCTTGGCCTTAGATGGCGCTTCTGAAAAGCAAGAGAAGCTAAAACTGACTTAATATCGCTGACTTCGTCAGTGGACTTGTCTAATGACAAGTGCCGTAAGAAACAACAACTATGCATTTTAGGTGAATGATAAATGTTAGAAAAAACTAACAAACAAATTTTTCTTTAGCATATTTAACTTTCTTAACATATTAGTTAACTTTTCTTTAACATATTAAAATCGAGCATTCGCAATAAAGAGCGAGGGAGTAAGGGTTAAGGGAATGTATAGGTCTCGCAGTATAATATACAGTCTTGGGAAGTATCACAAACGCTAGTGAATTAATGTTATTTTTCTGTGGTGATTTCAATATAAGCCAATTAATATCCTTCGAGCTGAAGGGTTCTTTTTGCTTGATCGGCATGATACTCGCTACTAACCATAAGATTGGGAGTTCAGGCCTAGCGCTATTCACTAACCACCTAAATTTCAAAGTATAGAAAGACATCTAAAAATTTCACTTTTTTGAATGAATATTTTTTTGCCCATTTGCCTTTATAAATAAATAAACTTCATAATAGAAAAACTTTTAACTGAAAATATTTTTTCCCTGTTTTAAAAGAATTAATAATTTATCATTTTGAAGTTTTCCAAGAAAGAGATAACCTCACTGTCCCTTTCGTCGTTTCGACACACTGTATGACTTTCACTGTTGCAAAATTCCGTACCTGATATCAGCGAGACAAACAAATTGTGACAAAATCGTAAAGTTTAGATACCTTGCTCTTTCGAAATAAGCAGCGATAAAAAGTTTAGAGGTAATCCCGTTATATCATGAACTAAAAAGAGAAAAAAGCGGCTTATACTTTTCAAATTTCATCAAAAAAATCTTTTAAGTCATTTTTTTTGGTACATACTTGCCAACTTTGGCTACCAGCTGGCTCGTCAGGGATATAAGTTACATTTAATTTTAATAAAATGCAAAAAACGTTCGTCAATAAACTATTTTCAAGTACCAAATAGCCATATACATTAAAATTATGTTATTTTGACAGTCTTGCACATGCTTTGCTCATTGTGTACATGAACCTTCCTAAGTGGAACCAATTCTATGATACACTGAAGAGCCAGAAAAACTGGAACAGCAGGTCGTATGCAAACAATAGAAGTGTTCAACTAATCAGCGTAACGCGATGCGGTCGCACGTGCGTATATGAGACAACAGGTGTCAGAGGAGGCTATTTTATCGATTCTTGCTTTGTAATGGCAGGCTATCAAGATTTAAGCGATTTTTAACGTCGAATAATTGACGGAAAATTAGGCATATTACAGCCAAGAATCTGTAACATTTTGCTCAACTATTAACCTATTATTTCATCTATATTAATAAAAATGGAACTCGAAATGCGTTGCTAAGCGCAAAACTAGAGAACGACTCGACCGATTCGGCTAATTTTTATTTTAATATTTTCGTTAAGACACGAGGATGGTTCTTATGGAGAGAAAAAATTAAAAAACTGCGTGGAAAATAGTTAAAGCGACACTTTTCTTACTTTCCCGCCAAAAATCCTCATTTTCTTCCCCCACACCAACTGAGTAAGATAGCAGGAAGTAATAAATTATCATTTGTTTAGAAGTCAGTTGGTTATAGATAACGGGATGTTTAAAAAAGAAAGAAAATAGTTGCTTTTATTATTAGTCTGTATGGATATTTAATCTATGTCTGCTCAAAATAAAGTTATAATAAAGTAATAAATAAAGAAAAAAATACTAACAGAGGGCAAAAAGGGTTTGTAGAAAGAAAAGTAGTGAAGAAAAAAAGAATAGAAAAATAAAGAAAAGAAGGGTGTGTGTGTGTCACCATTATTTCCTCTGTGCGCGGCATTTTCTTAGCTGTTTTTAAACTTTCGCACCTCTTGAAAACCAATTGTGTCTTTATTTGTTTAATGTGTTTACATTTATGAAAATTTGAATCTCATTATTCCATAAAAACGTAGAATTTTAGACCTTTCCCTCCACCATTTAAGTAAAATATCAATTCCGGGACAATCATTCCCCGGATAAAAAGAGAAAGATGAGTAGTACAGTGAACAGAGCAAGAACCGCGTTTTTGGAACATACACTGGAGAACACACCTTCATTCCTTCCTATAAAATAAATAAAATAAGAAATAAAATGTAAACATAAAATAATGATAAAAAAAGTGCAAGTTAATATTTTTTTATCCCTTTTTTTTTCAGCCATATTTTAAAACTGATTTTACTTTCTCAATTAAATTATTCCTTACTTTAACCTAATTATTAAAGTAATATGATAGTAGTAAACAGTTATACGGAGAAATTAGAAATATCTGGCGATAGTCTGTATATATGGGACGCATAATAATCCTAGATGTAGAAAAATATAATTCAACCGTTTTTAATCTGAATCCGTCGGTAATGCGAGAATTTTCTTTATTTTCATGAATTTCTTACTAACACAATTTTAAATATCAGCAACAAGCCGAACTTATTTTAGTTTTTTTTCAACATTCAAAGGCACGATTAACATGTGTAAAAGTAATGATCTAATTTCTAGATTCTTTTTATTTCTTTATGTGAATTAACTGTTTATTTTTAAATTTCACTATAAAATTAGTAAATTCAAATCGTTTTATAATTACCATTTAAAAAATACTTAAATTTTTTTATTGAAATTATTATTTATAAAATTAATGAGCATTTTTAGCCATAATAAAATTATTCTAATTAGTAAAACTTATTCTGTAATTATTTTGCCAATATTTTTATTAAAACAGATTTCATATTAAAATAAATCATTCCTACTTTTTAAAGTAAGTTGATTTTTTATTGCTTAATGAAATGATTTTTTTATTGCTTTAATTTTTAAGTTTTTTTTAAATATTAAATTCCAGGATAAATCAAATGATCAAATCTATGCTAATTAATATTACGGTCTTATCAGCTTCGAATTAGACAAATCCCATCGAAAAAAGTAGGAAAAAGATGGTTTATAATCATGCAAAGCTAATCTTATCACGTTTAGACAACACCCAAAAAAAGCAAACCAATTTGTTAATATTCAAATACTGGTACAGTTTTCGAGGTTAAGTCTTTTTCGCAATTTTATACCTTGCAACTTTATAAAGGTTACTTGTGCTGACGTAAATAAACGCTTACCTGAACTCTTTCGAAACCGGTTTTTTGATTTAACCGGATTGACCTCAACGACGTTTTTGGACAACTTTCATTTAACTGAAGTCTTAAGGATTAGTACAGTACAGTAAAGTAATTTAAAATAAAATTAAATGCATAAACCTGTTAAAAAAACTGTATAAATATTTAAACTACAGGATCAATGCCGAGGAATTAAATTTTGCAATGCATTTCATACAAAATTCAAAATCATCAGATCCAACATAATGTCAAAGTAACGACGCTCTGAAAACTCCATATTTGTTAAATGTTTGCCTCCAACGTTGGGTACGCCTGGTGAGCTCAGGTTTTTATTTTCTAACTTCCGCACAAAGAATGGTTTGTGAATTTTGTTATAGTATAAAGAGTATCGAATAAGCGTTTTAGATACTTTTTTTTTTCTTTTCTTTGGATTGAATTCAATTTCTTCAAATTTCTTAGGAAGAACATCACAGAATTACAATTTTAGCACAACATTTCATTTCAAATGTTATATATTTCATTTTTAAATGATCGCATTTGTTTGCAGTCTTAAGTACAGACAGACACACGCCCAACACTTTGACGGATTTGATTCACAATTTAACAACATTAATTTTAGTTTCATCTATCTACATTTTCTAGTTGTTGTTGTTACTTATGGTATTTTACAAGTGAGCTGATATATCTGGCCGTGATTTAAGCCGAACGAGCGTCTATTGTTTTTTAAGTATCGTCAGCTAGGGCCAAGAGTATGATTCAGTTACTGAATTCGTCACATTCACTAGCATAGCTCTATGTTACATGGATGCATATTCACACACCTTACAGATAGAACACAGAAGAACAACCATGCTCGAACCCGGACTCGAGCTCGGGACTTCCAGATCTCGGGCAAGACGCTTTACTCCTATGCTAAGACGCTGGTATGTTTTCTAGTTTTCATTTGTACTGATTTCGTGTGATTGGATTTCATTCAAAATTTAATGGAGATTTAAGAATTTGGGTTAATTACCGTATACCAAATTTCATCTAATTTAAAACGTTTTAGTGTTCACAGACAAACGGACACAATTCTAAAAATCTATTTTTGGACATAAAGAGGTATGAAACGTGATTTTGTGTCTAAAAGGTTTGGTTCGTCAATATCTCGAGAAGGAATGTTTGCTCTAATTAACATAATACTATCTCTTTGTATAATATTTATACGAGAAAATAGAAAAACATTTTTTACGAGTTCTGTTGTTTTTGTTTCTTATGGTACTTGCCATGGATAAGCTCACTGAGGTAGTTAGCGATTTAAGCCTAATCAGCGTCTCTTGTTTTTGTAGTAGTGCCAACTAGGGCCAAGAATACAACTACTTCATGCGCCACATTTACTTACACAACCCTTTTTCACAGGGGGGCACGTTCACACATCTTACAGATAGAACACAAAGCAACCATACCCGAACCAGGACTCGAAACCAGGACGCCCAGAATACGGGGAAGACGTGCTACCTCTATGCCAGGACGCCAGTTTTATTAGTTTTGATAATAATAAGTATTTAAAAAATCAAGGTTCTTTTCGTTATTAATTAAAAATCAAAATAAAGATCCAACTTATGTTACGATTAAAATGAGTTACACTAAGTTTTTAGAACTGATATGAAGATAGAATATAGGATGTTCTACTTAGTAATGTGTTTTGTAAAGTGGAAAGCAATGTAACAAAGATTTGCCCCAAGAGCAATTAACGGCAGATGACACTTTTATATTTTCCAAGGATTTTCTTAGATATATAGTGTAGTTTTTAAATTAACTTTCTGATAGGAAGAAAAAAAATCCACTAGATACGTCAATCCTTTTTAAATTTCCTTACAGATTCTTTCGTTTATATGCACCAGGTTCTTTAAACTTTTCCATTTGTGACCTTATTTCTACTGAAGAAAAAAAAATTGAGTTCGAAATAACACCTTATCAAAATCTAAAAATATTTCTGCATGAGACCACAACTTACACATTAATTTATATAGCTGAAGTTACAAATTTTACACGAGTTTTATGGTTACCAGTATTAGATTCTTAGTTTGAACAGGTTCTCTCTTTTTGCTCTGTGAAGGCCAACCAGTCATATTGTTTATATTGTTATGTTCAAATGAAGATTAAAATTTAATTTAATACACCTATATATTTAAATATATTACTTTTGACGAACATTTATATTATAAGGGTTAACAATTACTACAAATTTAAATTAAATATTTTGTGTAATTTGAGTTTAGGGCCTTTGTCAACAAATCATTTCTAACTTCAAATTTCAATGGGCATATACAATTTTACCGTTATGCCTATCGTGTTATGCATATACTGAATTTATTTATATCGTTATACATCCAATTATATGACGGAAAACAGCAGTCGTGCTTAAAACATTTTTTCACAAATGCTCGATACTATAACGCAGCAAAATTTTAAAATTTTACATTTTTTAAGTTTATGAAGAAATTATTTTTTGCTATTTTAATATTTATGTGATGGAAATATTAACTTAAAAAAATAATGTAATTATAAACCATTTTTATACATTTTCTTTACATTACGCAAATCAATTTTTCACCCTGTCCCAGTTTTGTTTGTTGATGGACTAAGTCATATCAGACTCTCCGAACTGCTCGAAACTGCATGGAATAGACCATAAAATTGAATTATCTGACCGCCGCAACAGAAACATTGGTGGGAACTGTGGTTGAGTCATAAGGGCCATCACCGGACACGGTTAAACCCTTCCCGTAGAAGTACGTCCTGTCATCGATGGGTGTAGCCAAATTCCAACTATTTCTGTTCTCTCCAGGTTGGTAAGATCCAACCACTATGCCGAAACATTTCATCCTTTTTTCGAGATGCCCCCTCTGGGGGATGGTTGATGGACTAAGTAAATCAAAAATATTCGATAACTTTTTAGATCATGGTTCTTATCAATTAAAAATGGTAGTTTTTAATTTTAATTATAATACAATGAAAAAATATGAGACAAATGAAGCAAATAATAAAATCTCTTTTTCTACGTCTTTAAAAAAATAATTATAAGTATTTATCATTGAGTTTTTTTTTAATTTCATAAATAATTTTTTGGGAAAAAATCTTTTGTAGACTTGAGTTAGACAATAACTATGATTAAGCAAAAAAAAAAAAAAAAAAAGTTGAAGGTGTCAAAAAATCGCTGAGTTTTTGTTGCAGCTTTCCCTGTGAAACCTCTACTCGACTACTAATACATGAAAAGGTTATATAATCCTTGCTTTGGCACTCGTAGAAAAAAAACTGTATCTATTCAACGAAAATAAACTTTTCTAAGGCAGATCATTCAAACACACAACTATGAGGAGGATAGCGGAAATGAAAACAGATTTAATAAGCAGGAAATAAAGCCAATGCCGTTAGAACAAACGATCGAGAGCTATTATTGATCGAAGAATTTAAGCAGAAGCATTCTGACAAGTTTCTTGAAATTCGATCAAATTTGAAGAGCAGATTAATTATTAATTATTTCGCCAATTTAAGTATCTAATTTAAGTATATTCTTAATATATTAATGATTTTTTTAGACTGACATTTTTTATTTTATTAATTTTTTGAATGTGTATTGGTTTTTATTTGTCTTTAATGATTCTAGTCTACTGGCATCTACGTTTGTACACATTATTATTGAAACAAACGTTCGGTTCTATAAATAATCTAATATCTATCAGAATCTAATGAAATACAGAAAAAGATTAATTGTACTTGATACAAAGTATTAATTATAATCTAAAGTGCTATAATTTATAGAATTTGAATTTTTTATAAACTTATTTATTTGGCAAACAGGAAAATAAAATTATCTTAATTGATTATCGATTATCTTTCAACATAGCGGCCGTAGACTGCTGTCTAATTGAAAATCCGCCATTGATTATCTATTAATATATAAACGGAACAAGTCTAAAGTGAAATGGGCAAACTAAAATAATAATAATGTACAAGTTTCACGTAATGATGTCAACCTGCTGTTTGAAGGCTTTAGTACATTCAAAGTTATTTTAAAATAAGTGTAAGTTTGAAATTCACAAGAAAATATGCATCAATTTTCATATTTTTTATAATTGCAAATACAAAAGTGCAGAAAACAAAGTAGATATATTTTTATGGATATTCTATTTTGTGTTTTTTTTTTTAAATTAAATACTGCTTTCAGTGTTTTTATTAAATCTAATTTCAATGTTTTTGTGCTATTTAAAAATGTTGGGGTATAAAAGTCACTTGGAATTTCAACACAAAGAAAAATTGATTTAAGAGATTTAAGGTAATTATTAATAAAAATTATTTTGATTTTCCCCTGGAAATCAGAATATCTTTTCTTCTATAACTCCAGAATAATGAATATTTTGCACTCTTCATCATAATAATCATGGTAAGATTTAAAGCATACTTTATTTATTAAACAAATATTATTTTATAGAATATTTTAGTGTTTTTATTTATAGAATTCAAACATATGCAAATTATAATGAAGGGATGGGTGAAATGGCAATTAAAGAAGCATATTTTGGAGTTTTTGATTCTATTTGTTTAAATGCCATTATTGCATTCGCATAGCGTTTATTTGAAGTTTATACTTAATATTACATTTTTATTTTGAGTGCCATTAAAAAAAATTCGAATTTGTAAAATTTTTAAGATTAATATGCGACTTCAGACCAGAAGGAATTTCAAAATAGTTTGACGTCACTACGGACCTCATGCTTTATCACTAAGGTCACCTCTCAGCAGTTTAAAAATCACAGAATCGTTCATTACATGAGTGGCACGATATGTTCTCAGAGATAATTTGAGTGACGTATTTATTTCACAAATTTCATTAGGGAACATCTTTTTGTTGATTTGCTGAATTTCATTTGAATTTCAACATTGCAATATTTTGATATTTCGTGATTCAAATTTTCATTTTATAGGACTTCGTTAAACGGAAAAGTAGCATGATATAAAATCGGAAGTTAAAAAACAATTTTTATTAAAAAAAATTCATTTTAGTGAATTTCATGATAGCTGTAAAAAGCAAAATTTTAAAACACGAACATTGTAAGCAAAAATTATAGAAAAATGTTTAATTGTTCAAGCGAGTAAATTTTTTTAAAAAGAATATTTATTTTATATGAAACGTATATTTGATACATAGGCTAATTCATTTAATTGCACGAACAGGATAATATTGAAACACTTAATTGTTCAAGTGGGTAAAAATATATTTTTTAAAATATTCATATTTTACCAAATGGATCTACATCAATTTTATGCCAATTCGTATGCATAGGCTAATTTATTCATTTTATTGCACCAACGGGGTACATATATATATATAGCAAGTAAAATTTTTTAAAACCTTTGCACTATTTGAAATTCTAAAAAAAAAAAAAAATCTGCATAGATTTTGGAGAATTTCCAAGAAATCCACAGCAAAAAATTGCAGACGATAAAAAAAAGAAAAGGAAGAATCCATGAAAGTATTTATTTTATTCCTTTTTAAGTCTTTAATTTTATTGCATATACAGAAGAAATTCTACATTTATTTTTCCTTTTATGCTAAAAATACGAGAAGCAACACATGCATGAAATTTATCCTATCTTAATGCCTTTGCATAACAAATTATAGAAAAAGGCTACTTATTTAAGTGAACGGATGTGCTGCCGGTTCTGAATTCTAAAATTATTTAGCCGAGCTAAGTTAAGAATGCAACGGTAGGACCGAGTTCCGCTCGCAAATCACGTGAATTACACGATGCAAAGGTCGCTTATGTATCAATAACCACTTTCCTTTCCAGTGACGACAGGCTGGATTACCCGTCGTTCCTAGGATTGTTGCTCTTTCGTCATAGCTACGAAAGCAACAAACAAGCTTCAAGTTCCGCCTTAAACCGGCCGGCGAGTCGTTCTCATATGAGGAAATTTTGTTCTAATTTTTTAAGATTTATTAACTGCTAACCTAACTTGTTTTAAAGAAGGTTTACTTAAATATTTTCTACTGCTCATAAATTTTTTCACAAAAAAAAGAAAAAGAAAAAAAGAGGAAGCTTTGTAACTTTATTTTTATATGGAAAATGAATAATCTGTGACTACATCTATTTTAGCTTTTAAATAATGTTTTTCTTTTTAAAGAAACATAGAACGATATGAAAACGTACAGAATAATTCCCCTTTTCTACTAAATAACCCTTAGCCGTCAAAAACAACTACAACACTTCATTGAATTAAAAAGATGAAAATTTAAAAAATAAATGCAATTATAAGACAATCAGTTTCATCTAAAATCGGGAAAATTCACTATTTTCGATAAACGTTCCGCATACTATAGAAATGTTCTTTTTCCCACACCACTATTTAACTACTAGTATAACTGTTTTTTCAAAAATCGTTATTTTCATGATGTTCCATTAAATTTATGTGTTGTTTTCTAACTACATGAAAAATATTTCAGGTTGGACAAGTTTGCACACACAGAATATCTTGCAGAATTAGTTTTCAAGTCTTTGACCCTTAGATGCTGAAGCTAAGATTCTGCTGTGAATTCATCATGACTCTATGAAATTTAAAAAGTCTAAACTTAAGTCTTTAAAAAGTCTGTTAACAGTCTTATAGTTGAAATTAAAAGTTTTGATTATATATATATTTTAATAAAATAGATATTAACTGACAATTTCATATGAAACAACTTGAATTTTAGTTTATCTTTACGAATGTATGGGTCTAATTTTTCAATTTAATAATTATAATAATAAAAAAATGTTTTTTCCAGAAAGAGAATGTAATAAAATCTAAGAAAATAAAAGTGAATGACGTGAGGGTTTGTCCCTGATTATAGGGATTTGATTTTTGTCGATTCAAAATTAAAAATCGCTCGTATATTTATTCTCCAATTAAAGTACCATAGTAAATTTATAAAAATTGGTGAAAAAAAAAGCATTCTGTTAGAAAACATTATTGTGGAAAAAGTCAGGCCAAAATATCAATTAAAAAATCTTAATAACAGATTTTGCTACAAGATAAATTACCCTCATAATTTTGAACCTAAGGCAGCTGGAGTGTAGCCTCTCTTCTGACTTTTAAAATGCATCTAGGGAAGCACAACTGATTACGACACATTAATCAACAATAGTTTTAAACACGAGAGAAATTTTAAATATAAATGGGTATAAAACCAGTGATTCTTTAAAACTAAAGTTGAAATTTTGCCATTAGATACCATGACTCTAGTCAGTGGGTCAGGGAAAATCCAAGACAATAAAACCTGGGTCTATGTAGCACTAGCTTTGAGCCATTAATATTAAAGGCTTACAAACATTTACATATTATTTTTGCAAAATCATGACATAAAACTTTATTGTCTTAACTATGTTATAAATTTTAAGTACGACAAAATTCTACCATTAGAAATGTAATAAGAATAAATAAGTATATATAAGTGCATAAATACACAGAAAAGCTAACTTCTTGACCCTGTAATAATGCTCAACAATATATAAAATCTTTCTTCGATATATTGTTTGTTATGAACCTGAAATAAAATATGCAACTCCACTTTAAAAGAAATAAATTAAATGAAGAGCAAAATGAATTCTGTCATACCAGTATTCCATGGTATTTTTAACAGTTAATGTTTTTTTAAAATTATTTTTCTCTCTTGTATTTGTATTATTTTCTTTGAATTAATTTATTAAAATAAGAACTATTTGTAAATAATCTATTATCCCATTTATATTAGTAAATCATAATTATAATGTTGTTAATGCTAATTCACATTATATTAATCAATTAGTTATTTTTAAAATCTTACTATGAATTATTCTTTCCATGGTAAAGTAAACATTAATTTAAGCAAGTTTATAAATAATTAATAATAATAGATTAAAAAAAAAACGGTGTCTAAGAAGAAATTTTCTTTTAAAAATGTCTTATGCCTGAAATTATTATTATTATTAGAAGTTTCAGCAGTAAATGGTGTTATAATTTTGTTTTTCAACAAAAATTAAATCAAACATTAAAACTATTGAAAATCGTATAAAAATTTATTGAATCAAACAATTCTTTATATTTAGTAAATACATATGTGTAAAAGATTTAAATATTATTAACCTGAGAAATACAGCTACCAAATACAAAGTTCAAGGAAATTTTTTAAAGCAAAATTAAAATTTAAATGAAAAACACAAACTGATATGTAAATAAATTTAATGATTTCAACTCAAATAAATTATTTTCTTTCTTTTTCTATCAATAATTAAACTAATAAATGATATTTCATGTTGAAAGCATACATATTTAATCATCACATACATATTTTAATGAAGTTGAATCAATAAATAAAATTCCTTAAATGTGGATATAAAAGTAAAGCATTTATAAAATATAGAGAAGATTAGAGTCTGAGATATGCAAGGAAATAACATAAATCAAGTTTATCAGTAGCTTAGTAACAAGTTCAGAGAGAAAGTTTTCATTACAACAATAAGTTATAAAGATAAGATAAAATGTTACAGTGTTTTAAGTAAATTACATTGTCCTGTTGGGTTATCTATCAAAGTATTTTAAAAATTATTTTTTTATTTTGGAATAAAAACATGCAAGATTAACTCTAAATTCATATAAAACTAAAGAAATTAGTATTATTCTTTTTTTATTATTATAATATAAAGAGAAAATATCTCAAATAATAATATATATACTATAAACCAAACAGAAATATGTTTATGAAGTTCATAGTTAATAAAATATTCAACACATTAATTTCAAATTCAGCACTTATCCACTTAAAAATAATAATAAAAAATAGTCTTTTATTGGAAGGTAAAACAACTTCAGAAATAACCTGAACTATATAAATAATTTTTTAATCATGTATATCTTATAACAAATGACTCCTTTCAGAAGCAAATTCTTTGCAATCATATTATTTTTGAGGTATTATAAGCACATAAATTTTTTTTTTGAGTGAAATAAAAATGCAATCAATCAGAATAAATTCTTTCAGAAGTTAGATCTTAATTTAAGATAATCATTTACAGTTTAAATTATTTAGAACTAATAAAAAGAAAAAATGATTCATAAGACAACAATTAAATTTCTTTCCATCATCAAGTTACATAAAATAACACCTAGTATATAAAAATTTTCCAAGTCAATAGCACAAAAATATTAACAATACATTGAAGTACTAAAAAAGCATATTTATGTTAAATATAGTTATATATTGCACAAACTCATTCATTCAGAAGTTTTTTTTAAAATATACATATAGTATATAAAGAATTAATGGATCATTAGTAGATAAATGCTTCCTTTCTAAATTTCAAAAAATATTGAATTATTTTTTATATATATTATTTACAACTGCTGCATAAGAATTAACACACACAAAAATAATTTTAGATTTTATTAAAAACATAATACAATTAACAAATAACAATGAATATGTAATATAAAAATATTTTAATTTACATTAAAAAAACCCTCAACGCATTGTAACCAGCTCTTCAGCTGAGGTAGGATGAATAGCAACACATGCATCTAAGTCCTTTTTTGATGCTCCCATCTTAATTGCTACTGCAAACCCTTGCAGTATTTCGTCACAGCTTGGGCCTACCATATGAAGGCCTACAACCTGCAATAAAAAAGATATAGGGGTAATTTATATAATTACTATGAATTGCAATGACCCAAACCCTTTAAGTTAATAATTGTTTTGCAGCAGATTCACACATCATCACCATATAACTTAAAACTGCAACAAAATTTTAAAATTTCAACAGCATTATACGGAAGTAAGATAAATTTTGTGTATAATGATATCACACATCTATATAGTTTTTTGCAGATCTAACATGCAAATCTTACATGCTTCAAATAAACATTTTGATATTTCTTTTTATGCCAAGAAAGCAGTTTCTCATTTTCATAAATTCCAATATAAAAATGACAATAATACAAAAATATATAAGTTGATTTAATTGATAGATAATGCCCACAGCACACAGTAAGATACAAAGAAACAAGAAAATAAATTAATGAATTTTTTAGTTTGTTAATTTGATAAATTATGCTTACACGAAATAAATAAATGGATATATCAGTTTGTTATAGAAAAATATTTTTAAAATGAAAGGTGATGCAACAGTTTTGTAGTTTAATTATTTAAAGAAGTAAATAATAATAATTTTTTTTGTATCCTAAAAAAATATACAAAAAGCAAACGGAAAGTATTCAACAAATGCCAAAATATTAGCACATTGTCATATTATATTTATAACATAAAAATTTTTTTTTAAAATAATTTTTATGTAGAGTAGTTTTCTTAGTCTTACCTTTTCTTCAGCACCACAACAAATTAATTTCATATGGCACTTAATTTTTTCTTCAGTTATTGCATAATACATAGGAGTAAACACACTTGTGTAAATTTTTATACTTTCTTTTCCATATTTCTTAATGACTTCATCTAAAAATATGAAAGAAACAAAAAGTACTCAAGGAAAAGTTATAATAATTAAAAACAACAACACACACACACAATAATATTTCTTTCAATAAGCAAGAAATTTTTCTACATTTTTTTCTTCAGAATTCAAAAATAGGGTTATTTTCTTGCTTTGATAATTAAAAAATCAACCAATTTTATTACAAAAAATATAAATGAATAAAATTTCAGTTTAGAAAAGAATTTAGAAATTAAGAAGTTACATAAATGATCATATTAAAAAATTATTTCTGCCTAAGCTTTAAATGCAGTTTATTAAATTGTGACAAACATGATAAAATGTTTCTAATATTAAATACTCATTTTATTGATAATTGTTTTAATTTTTGCTAGTGTTCAGTGCTAATGCTGTATCTACTTTTGATTACAGATAATGAGCATGTAGTTTTAAATTATTTTATGGCAATTCTAATGGATTAAAAACAAATTTTTCTAATTAATCTTGCATGCTCTTTCATTTTAAATATTCTGAAATTATTATTTTTTTTTAAAAAAAAGATCAATATAAGAAAATATTTGAAAACAAATGATGATAATGATTTGTAAAGTTTTTGTTTATTTATTTTGCTTGAATAAAAAACTTGACAACAGCTTGAAGTCCTAAATCTATTTTTCTACCTACTATTTAACAATTACAGTTAATGCTAAATTAAAAACATAAAAATGATTCAGTTGTGTAATTTACTTAAGTGTGCATTAACATATAAGAGGTATTGCTTTCACAACATATTTTAATACATGAACTCCATATATCAAAGTAATGAATGTTCATACAAATTCAACAATAATGAATTACTTAGATGTTAAATATTTATTTTAAAAGCCTTCTATTAATGCAGGGGGGGGGGAGAGATAGTTGAATTCTGAAAACAAAAATGTCTTTTTAAGGTAAATATCAAATATTCAGATTTTTTTTTAACAGGACTGTTAAAAACGATGTACTGAAATGTTTGTCATTTTATTTTTTATCTATGCACATGTTAATAAGCACGAGTCATGTCGGAAGTTAAGCGAGTCATGTGACCGGATGTGTATATATATATATATATATATATATATAGGAATATTGTTTTAGTATATGATTTGTTTTTTGAAATCAAAGTTGTTAATTTTTTTACACTTCAAGTCGATTATATTTTCTATTGAAATTTTTTGAGTTTTAACAAGGACAATAATTAGAGTCCCGTTTAGAAATAAACAATGGACCACTTAATATTAAACCACTTTATATACCACCACTTTATATATAGATGTACCACTTAATATTAAACAAATGAAACATCACTGACACAATATAGCTACTAACATAAAGCAGTCATTTGATTTATTAAGTAGGTTTAGTGTTAATTTTGCATTATAGTCATTGGATTTTAATTCAGAATTAATGCTAAATAATATAACCGAAATGCTAAATAATAAAACTGAAAACCATGATAATTTTATAAATGCACTAAATACCAGTTTTTTTAAAAAAATTCAAGAGCATATCCAAATTTAAACCATGATATAATCATTTATATTTTGTTAGAAATTACATAAAAATATACAGCCTCAAAATGTGTCGGTCAATGGAAAGTTTAAATATAAAAACTTATCAATAAACCACTAAGATAAAACAAATGAGCTCTTTTATTATGAAGATATCAAACTAGAATGTAATATATATCACAAAAAATTTCAAAATAAAAAAAATGTCACAGAAAAACAACATTCAAATACCAATTAAATTAATTTTTTTTTAAAAAAAATTGTTAAGTAGGACTACAACGTAATTCTATCAACAGACATGGGAGAATGATAGAAATGACTATTTCATGTCAATAAAAAAAACTTTCCCATGTAAAAAGATAAATACATGAAGAGGGTTGAACAAATTTTATGTTTCTATTAGAAGAAAAAATAGTTGATAAAATTTTATTCTAAAGAATGAAAGAGAACAATAATTTTACATGAGATTATGATATAAAACTAAATATGATTCTAAAGAAATGTAATCATTAAAAGCAAAACATTTTAAAAAATTTAATAAATGTAAAATTACTTGGTATAATTATTTAACTAATAAAAAACAATGGGCAATTTTAAATTTTATTTTTTATGTTTAATTAACTGTAGTTCCATTCAATACAACAATGAAAGAATACTTTAATATTAAACAATGCCATATTAGAAATTAAAATTCTAAATGAAATACCTTCAGTTAATCCTATAGTTCCAGCTGGAGGATGACTAAACACAACAGATGGAATATTTGAGTATTCTAACAGAGCATTAGGATCATCGCCAAACAGACGAACTGCCAATTTTCGGCCTGCAGCAATAGCAACTAGAGTGAAGGAAGATGGAAAATCACAAATCTAATTACTAAACTGACTATTAAAAAAAAACTATATATTAAACAAGATTAAATCTACCTGGCGTCAAAAGCCATTTTCCACAAACATCTCCCAAAGCATAAATGCCTTTTTGAGAAGTATTTTTATAAGCATCTACTTTAATATGACCTGTTTCATCTAATTTGACTCCCTATGGATAAAAATATAAAGAACAAATAACCAAAAAATATTAATTTCTTCATTCATGCTATCCACATGTTAATTATAAGAATTACAAATAAAGGACGTACAGTAAAGTATTCGGTGATTTGCAAAAGGTTGTTGATTGAAATAAAAACTTCATGAACATTCTCAAATTGAAAACTCCTCAGAAGAGAGTTAAACTACATATTATTAATAACCATAAACTTTTAGAAATCTTTCATTAAAAAAAAGTGAAGAACATGGAGGTTCTTCAAACAATTAATCTAAAAAGTGCTTTTAAATTAAATTTAATATTACAATTACAATCATATAGATGAATAATATAGACATAAAAATTTATATATCCTAAGCAACTTAATTTTTAGTTCAGATTCTTCAAAAAATATGGCAAACATAATTTTAAAAAAATTAACTTGAAAGCATTCAGTCATTAAATTTATAATATTAAGTGTAAAAATCTAATATATACATCTTATTTTCACTATTATGATAATCATTTTTTATTGAAAATTATATATTGACTTTGTTAGAATAATTCAGAGAAATAATGAACATAGATACTTTATGAAAAAACAGCAATATCTTAAATAGATTAAAGTTCCATTAGGAAAAATTTTACTAAACATATAATATAGTTTTTATTATATTCTGAAATACCGATTGTCTTGAAATAAAATTTATTTCAACTAAATTAATGGTTTGAATTCAATAATATATTAATAAAATTCTACTATAATGAAAGATTTTACATTAATACCACATAAAAAACTATTTTCTGTGTTACTGATAAGTTTAAAAATAAGAAATGACTAAGTTTATTTATTTTAAAATAGTAATAAGAGATGACATTAACTTACTGCTTTTTCTAAATTCAAAGCTGTATTTGGATTCCTTCCAATTGCCCAAATAACAGTTTCTACATGAACAGGATCTTTCCCAGTGACAGAAACTTTTAAATTGTCATCAATCTTTTCAACAGATTCAATCTAATTAAAAAGAAAATTCACATTATATATACATACATATGTACATAATGACATTTTTTTTAAATTTAAACTAATTTTTGATTAATTTTATAATCTTCATTTGGAATTAGCCAATATAAACTACATTTTAAAATGTATCCTTATTATCTGATTCAATTCCATTTTTGATATTTAATTAGTTCTACATACTCTATAAAACAGCTTAATTCAGTATATTTTTATGATCTCGAAGAGAAGTGATAGAAATCACTAATGCTTACAACATTCTTTTAAAGATCCCTAAGATTTCCTTTCCTAAATCAGCATGTGGCAAAGACAGGGCCAGCCACATGTGGTATATGGTAGATGCTGTGCACAGGAGCCCCATGATTAAGGGGGACCCAACCGTGATTAAAAGCTGAAATAATATTCTGATGGTAATAGAGGGATGGAAAGAAGAGAGGGAGAAACTTAACTGGAACAATTGATGGGCTTGGAAATATACAAAGTTTAAAAATATATTACAGTTTAGTGCAAGTGTGCAACTTATTATAAACAAAGTACAATAATTTACCTTACTTACAAGGTTTAATTGTATAATTTAAATTTGATAATTATTGCTAAAAATGTTTTATATTATAAGATTTAATCATGATCATACCAAGAACTTGGGGTGTCAAGACTCGGTTACAAAAGAAAAAAAAAGTTCTGAACAAAATAAAAGATGATACAAAAATAACCATGAAAAGACTTGGTTACAAAAGAAAAAAAAAGTTCTGAACAAAATAAAAGATGATACAAAAATAACCATGAATTACAGTGTCCAAATAGATTCTGCTTCTAATAATTCCATAAAAACCAAAGTTCAGTCTTTATTAGGTATGTAAATTTAGAAGAGAAAAGAGTATGTATAAGAAAAACATTATTTATAGGATTTATTGAACTGATGTGACTGGAAAAGGATGAGCGAACTCTATTGGAAATATCGAGCGAGCTTGATTTAGATATTATTGATTGTAATAGACAGACATATGACAACGATAGCAACAAGAAAGGTAAATATACAGGCATTTAATCTAAATATTCATGCAGTTTATGTGCCTTATTTATGGCATTCTTTTAATTTAATAATTTGTGATTCAGCTTCCAGCAGTATACATTTTAATTTTTTATTTACTCATTTATATTGCTTATTTTCTGCATCTACAATGGGAAATTGTAGAAAAATATATAAACATTACTTTTAAACCATCATACAACACTCATTGGGATAAGCCAAATAATGGAATCCAAAATAAATGTGTTAAGCAGCATTTATACAATTTGGACAAAGTTGCAAAGCCTTAGAAGAATTTATTCATTTAAATCACAATAATACAGCAGTATCCAAAGCTAAAAGTTTATTGGATTCAATATAAGAAATGACACTTATGTAATTTAATGTTATTTATTTAACAATATAAACCAAAATTAGCACTATTAATTAAAATATTTCAAGTAAAAACAATTGTTCTCAACTGAACTTTTAATTTAATCAATAAAATGAAAACAAAAATCCAAAATTTAAGAATAAAATTTAGATTATATTTAAATGAATTTGAATCTCTTAGAGCATTTTACTGAAAAACTAATAAAAAAAGAGAATGGTTATATTTTGAAACAGCAGAAAAATTATAATTTCCCATAAAACCCATATAGAAATTATAGAAAACTCGGTTGAGGAATTTAGATGTTATTTTTTAAAACTCTGTAACTGATACTGTCATTGTACAGATAGATGATATATTTAAAAGTTATTATTGTTGTATCTTATGTCAATTGCCATGGACAAGCTCATTGAGGTAGTCAGTGATTTAAGCCTAATCAGCATCTCTTGTTTGTAGTAGAGCCAACTAGGGCTAACAGTACGACTTTTGCAATTCATCATCACATTTGTTTGCACAGCCTGTTTTTACAGGGGGGCATTTTCACTCACTTAACAGAAAGAACACAGAAGAACAAGCATGCTCAAACAAAGGACTCTCACTATTTAAAAGTATTTGAAATTTATCACTGGTATAAAAATTTTAGAAAAACATGAATTAAAAAAAATGCACCTAAAACTTTTTAACATTTTATAATAACAATGTCGAAAATCTAATTCAAATAATTGTTTTGCTGTAGGACTTGATTTTGAATGAAAGAGATGTAAATAATTCTGAATACATATTGCAATAAGTAATAATTCATAATTTTAATGATTTATTTCTAAGTGCATTAACTGAGTTAAAACTTTTCTTTGCATTGCTAGTTTCTTTAAGAAATGTTGGTGCTGTTTCAGCAAATTAAAATGATAAAATAGTTGCCTTCAGTCAAGCACAAGCACAAAACGCTTAAATGCATTTTCTATACTAAGCACCAGAAAAGAAACTGCAAAAAATTCTATTTTTTTCTGAAGTAATTAATAATAAAAATAAAATCATCCATTAAATAAACACACAATGTATTTGCAATTGCATAGATACATACATATATATATATATATATATATATATATATTGTAAAAAATTAGGGCCCCAAAGTTTTTGCTCCGGGCCCCATTATGTAGAATGCCGGCTTTTTGCAAAGAAATCCTTATCAAATTTTCATATTAAAAACACTGAAGGGAAATATTTATGACTCTTTTGCTCTTAGATTGCAATATAACAATATAAACAGATATCAGTTTATCATCACTTCTTCATTATTTTTAGTTTTTCACTTGGGATGATATAAATTGGTTAAAATTTCAAAAGTATTCATCCAAGAATCTGTTACTATATATATATAAATGTCCCACCCCCCAAAAATATTCTGGGATGCAAATTTGAAAAACTTAATTGATGCAATTAAGGTAGGGCAGGCAGCCGGACAGATGCCTTGGCACCACTACCAGGTGGTGAAAACTGTGCAATAAATTAATTGTATTTAAAAAAATATTTTTCATTAATTCTTATCTCTACAGTTAAAATAAAACTTCCTATGGGCAAAAATGAAGATTTTCTTCAAACTAACATTTTGATACATTGAGTTATCTTGAAAATTTTCAAATTCAAATCACAGTTTAAGTTTTGTAAATAAATATCATATCCATACTCACAATCCAGTCATGAAAGTATTTTTTAATTAATAATCAAATCTCTCTATATCATTATAATATTAATGATTCATGCAAGTAGTATTGTTAAGATTAAATAATATAAAATCAAACTTATTTTCTAAAGTTTAAATTTCTATTCAGTGAATATTTCTATCAATCAAAAAAAATATATAATTAGTGCTTTGAAAGAGGTAATAAAGTTTTATAAATTGTTATAAGCTAAATTGAGCAACAAGAAAAACTGAATAATAAAAGTACTTAAATCTCTCTCTCTCTCTCTCTCTCTCTCTCTCTCTCTCTCACACACACACACACACACACACACACACACACACACACACACACACAC
>JAOUZG010007332.1:22750-43929 GCA_026289955.1 Argiope argentata | reverse complement strand
CTTTAGAAAATAAGTTTGATTTTATATTGTTTAATCTTAACAATACTACTTGCATGAATCATTTATATTATAATGATTTAGAGAGATTTGATTATTAATTAAAAAATATATTCATGACTGGATTGTGAGTGTGGATATGATATCTATGTACAAAACTCAAACTGTGATTTGAATTTGGAAATTTTCAAGATAACTCAATGTATCAAAATGTTAAATTGAAGAAAATCTTCTTTTTTGCCCATAGGAAGTTTTATTTTAACTGTAGAAATAAGAATTGATGAAAACTTTTTTTTAATACATTAATTTATTGCATAGTTTCCACCACCTGGTAGTGGTGCCAAGGCATCTGTCGGGCTGCCTGCTCTACCCTAATTGCATCAATAAAGTTTTTCAAATTTGCATCCCAGAATATTTAGGGGGGGGGGCATTTATATAAATATTAGTAGATTCTTGACTGAATAGACTTCTAAAATTTTAACCAATTTATATCATCACAGGTGAAAAACTAAGAATAATGAAGAAGTGATGATAAACTGATATCTGTTTATATTGCAATCTAAGAGCAAAAGAGTCATAAATATTACCCTTCAGTATTTTTAATATGAAAATTTGATAAGGATTCCTTTGCAAAAAGCCAGCTTTCTACATAATGGGGCCCGAATGCAAAAAACTTTGGGGCTCTAAATTTTTTACAAAATAAAAAAAAATGTATATATACAATTGCAAATACATTGCATGTTTATTTAATGGATGATTTTATTTTTACTATTAATTACTTCAGAAAAAACTATAATTTTTGGCAATTTCTTTTTTGGTGCTTAGTACAGAAAATGCATTTAAGCATTGTTTGCTTACGCTTGACTGAAGGCAACTATTTTATCATTTTAATTTGTTGAAACAGCACTAACATTTCTTAAAGAAACTAACAATGCAAAGAAAAGTTTTAACTCAGTTAATGCATTTAGAAATAAATTATTAAAATTAATAATTAGTACTTATTGCAATATGTATTCAGAATTATTTACATCCCTTTCATTCAAAATCAAGTCCCACAGCAAAACAATTATTTGAATTAGATTTTTGACATTGTTATTATAAAATGTTAAAAAGTTTTAGGTGCAATTTTCTAATTCATGTTTTTCTAAAATTTTTATACTTGTGATAAATTTCAAATACTTTTAAATATTGGGAGTCCTTAGTTCGAGCATGCTTGTTCCTCTGTGTTCTTTCTGTAAAGTGAATGAAAGTGACCCCTTGTAAAAAGGGGCTAAGCAAACAAATGTGTTGATGAGTAGCAAAAGTCATATTCTTAGCCTTAGTTGGCTCTACTACAAACAAGAGATGCTGTTTAGGCTTAAATCACTGACTACCTCAGTGAGCTTGTCCATGGCAAGTGCCATAAGAAACAACAGTAATAACTTTTTTTTAACAAAGTTTTATAATAACTTTTGAATATATAATCTATCTGTATAATTACAGTATCAGTTACAGAGTTTTAAAAAAGTTTTGTTCTTAAATTTTGGATTTTTGTTTTCATTTTATCGATTAAATTAAAAACTCAATCAAGAACAATTGTTTTTATTTGAAATATTTTATTAATAGTGCTAATTTTGGACTATATGATTAACTATATTGTTAAATAAATAACATAAAATAAGGTAGGTGTCATTTCTTATATTGAATCAAATAAACTTTTAGCTTTGAATACTGCTGTATTATTGTGATTTATATGAATAAATTCTTCTAAGGCTTTGAAACTTTGTTCAAATTCTATAAATACTGCTTAACACTATTTTGGATTTCATCATTTGGCTTATTCCAATGAGTGTCACATAATGGTTTAAAAGTAATGTTTAAATGCTTTTCTACAATTTCCCATCAGTTTGTAGATGCAGAAGAAAAGCAATATAAATGAGGAAATAATAAAAATAAAAATGTATACTGCTGGAAGCTGCATCACAAATTAATAAATTAGAAAAAATACCATAAATAAGGCACATAAACTGCATGAAGCTTTAGATTAAATGCCTTTATATTTCCCTTTCATGTTGCTATCGTTGTCATATGACTGTCTACTACAATCTATAATATCTAAATCAACCTCACTCGATATGTCCAATAGAGTTCGCTCATCCTTTTCCAGTCACATCAGTTCAATAAACCCTATAAATAATGACTTTTTTATGCATACTCTTTTCTCTTCCAATTTTACATACCTAATAAAGACTGAACTTTGATTTTTATGGGAAATATCAGAAGCAGAATCTATTTTGACACTGTAATACATGGTTACTTTTGTATCATATTTGATTTTGTTCAAAACATTCTTTCAGGGTTTTTTTTTTTTTATGTAACTAAGTCTTGACACCCAGAATGATAATTTCTTGACATGATCATGATTAAATCTTATGATTTAAAACATTTTTTAACATTACTTATCAAATTTAAAATATACAATTAAACCTTGTAAGTGAGGTAAATTATTGTACTTGGTTTATAATAAATTGCACGCTTGCACTAAACTATAATACATTTTTAAACTTTGTATATTTCCAAACCCATCAATTGCTCCAGTTAAATTTTTTCCTCTCTTCTTTCCATCCTTCTATTACCATTCAGAACATTATTTCAGATTTTGATCACGGTTGGGTCCTGCTTAATCATGGGGCCCCTGTGCATAGCATCTACCATATACCCCATATGGCTGGCCCTGTCTTTGCCACATGTTAATTTAAGAAAGGAGATCTTAGGGATCTTTAAAAGAATGTTGTAAGCATTAGGGATTTCTATCACTTCTCCTTGAAATCGTAAAAATATACTGAATTAAGCTGTTTTATAGAGTATATGTAGAACTAATTAAATATCAAAAATGGAATTGAATCATATAATAAGGATACATTTTAGAATGTAGTTTATATGGGCTAATTCCAAATAAAGATTATAAAATTAATCAAAAATTAGTTTAAATTTTAAAAAATGTCATTATGTACATATGTATATATATATAATGTGAATTTTCTTTTTAATTAGATTGAATCTGTTGAGAAGATTGATGACAATTTAAAAGTTTCTGTCACTGGGAAAGATCCTGTTCATGTAGAAACTGTCATTTGGGCAATTGGAAGGAATCCAAATACAGCTTTGAATTTAGAAAAAGCAGTAAGTTAATTTTTCATCTCTTATTACTATTTTAAAATAAATAAACTTAGTTATTTCTTATTTTTAAACTTATCAGTAACACGGAAAGTAGTTATTTATGTTGTATAAATGTAAGATCTTTCATTATAGTAAAATTTTATGAATATATTATTAAATTCAAACCATAATTTAGTTGAAATAAATTTTATTTCGACAATCAGTATTTGTGAATATAATAAATATTATATTATATTTTTGGTGAAATTTTTCCAAAACGAAATTTTAATTTATTTAAAATGTTGCTTTTTTAAATAAAGTATCTATGTTCATTATTTCTCTGAATTCATTATTTCTCTAACAAAGCCAGTACATAATTTTCAATGAAAAATAATTATCATAATAGGGAAAATAAGATGTATATATTAGATTTTTACACTTAATATTATAAATTTAATGGCTGAATGCTTTCAAATTAATTTTTTTAAAATTGTGTTTGTCATATTTTTTGAAGAATCTGAACTAAAAATTAAGTTGTTTAGGATACTTAAATTCTTATAGCTATATTATTCATCTATATGACTGTATTTGTAGTAGTAAATTTAATTTAAAAGCACGTTTTAGATTAATTGTTTTCACCTCCATGTTCTTCACTTTTTTTTAATGAAAGATTTCTAAAAGTTTATGTTTATTAATAATATGTAGTTTAACTCTCTTCTGAGGAGTTTTCAATTTGAGAATGTTCATGAGGTTTTTGTTTCAATCAACTTCCTTTTGCAAATCACTGAATACTTTACTGTATGTCCTTTATTTGTAATTCTTATAATTAACATGTGGATAGCATGAATGAAGAAATTAATATTTTTTGGTTATTTGTTCTTTATATTTTTATCCATAGGGAGTCAAATTAGATGAAACAGGTCATATTAAAGTAGATGCTTATCAAAATACTTCTCAAAAAGGCATTTATGCTTTGGGAGATGTTTGTGGAAAATGGCTTTTGACGCCAGGTAGATTTAATCTTGTTTAATATATAGTTTTTTTTTAATAGTCAGTTTAGTAATTAGATTTGTGATTTTCCATCTTCCTTCACTCTAGTTGCTATTGCTGCAGGCCGAAAATTGGCAGTTCGTCTGTTTGGCGATAATCCCAATGCTCTGTTAGAATACTCAAACATTCCATCTGTTGTGTTTAGTCATCCTCCAGCTGGAACAATAGGATTTACTGAAGGTATTTCATTTAGAATTTTAATTATAATATTGCATTGTTTAATATTAAAGTAATCTTTCATTGTTGTATTGAATGGAACTACAGTTAATTAAACATAAAAAACAAAATTTTAAAATGCTCATTGTTTTTTTATTAGTTAAATAATTATACCAAATATTTTTACATTTATTAGATTTTTTAAAATGTTTTGCTTTTAATGATTACATTTCTTTAGAATCATATTTAGTTTTATTTCACAATCTCATGTAAAGTTATTGTTCTCTTTCATTCTTTAGAATAAAATTTTATCAACTATTTTTTCTTCTAATGGAAACATAAAATTTGTTCAACTCTTTTCATGTATTTATCTTTTTACATGAGAAAGTTTTTTTTATTGACATGAAATAGTCATTTCTGTCATTCTTCCATGTCTGTTGATAGAATTACCTTGTAGTTCTTGTTTACTTGATAACAATCTTTTTTTAAAAAATTAAATTTAATTTGTATTTGAAATTTTTTGTGATATATATTACATTCTAGTTTGATATCTTCATAATAAAAGAGCTCATTTGTTTTATCTTAGTGGTTTATTGATAAGTTTTTATATTTAAACTTTCCATTGACTGACACATTTTGAGGCTGTATATTTTTATGTAATTTCTAACAAAATATACATGATTATATCATGGTTTAAATTTGGATATGCTCTTGAATTTTTTTAAAAAAACGTTTTTAGCACATTTATAAAATGATCATGGTTTTCAGTTATATTATTTATCATTTCGGTTATATTATTTAGCATTAATTCTGAATTAAAATCCAATGACTAAATGCAAAATTAACACTAAACCCACTTAATAAATCAAATGACTGCTTTATATTAGTAGTTATATTATGTCAGTGATGTTTCATTTGTTTAATATTAAGTGGTGCATCTCCAATAGTCCTTGTATATTTCTAAACGGGACTCTAATTATTGTCTTTGTTAAAACTCAAAAAATTTCAATAGAAAATATAATCGACTCGAAGCGTAAAAAACTTAACAACTTTGATTTTAAAAAACAAATCATATACTAAAACATTATTCCATTTTTTCAGAATATATATATATATATATACATCCAGTCACGACTTGCTTAACTTCCGACATGACTCGTGCTTATTAGCACGTGCATGATAATAATAATTTGTGCTTATTAGCATGTGCGTAGATAAAAAATAAAATGCAAACATTTCAGTACATCGTTTTTAACAGTCCTGTTTAAAAAAAATCTGAATATTTGATATTTACCTTAAAAAGACATTTTTGTTTTCAAAATTCAACTATCACTCCTTCTCCCCCCCCCTCCATTTATAGAAGGCTTTTAAAATAAATATTTAACATCTAAGTAATTCATTATTGTTGAATTTGTATGAACATTCATTACTTTGATATATGGAGTTCATGTATTAAAATATGTTGTGAAAGCAATACCTCTTATATGTTAATGCACACTTAAATAAATTACACAACTGAATCATTTTTATGTTTTTAATTTAGCATTAACTGTAATTGTTAAATAGTAGGTAGAAAAATAGATTTAGGATTCCAAGCTGTTGTCAAGTTTTTTATTCAAGCAAAATAAATAAACAAAAATAAATTTACAAATCATTATCATCATTTGTTTTCAAATATTTTCTTATATTGATCTTTTTTTAAAAAAGAATAATAATTTCAGAAAATTTAAAATAAAAGAACATACAATAATTGCCATACAATAATTTAAAACTACATGCTCATTATCTGTAATCAAAAGTAGATACAGCATTAGCACTGAACACTAGCAAAAATTAAAACAATTATTATCAATAAAATGAGTATTTAATATTAGAAACATTTTATCATGTTTGCCACAATTTAATAAACTGCATTTAAAGCTTAGGCAGAAATAATTTTTTAATATGATCATTTATGTAACTTCTTAATTAATAAATTCTTTTCTAAACTGAAATTTTATTCGTTTATATTTTTTGTGATAAAATTGGTTGATTTTTTAATCATCAAAGCAAGAAAATAACCCTATTTTTGAATTCTGAAGAAAAAAATTTAGAAAAATTTCTTGCTTATTGGAAGAAATATTATTGTGTGTGTGTGTTGTTGTTGTTTTTAATTATTGTAACTTTTCCTTGAGTACTTTTTGTTTCTTTCATATTTTTAGATGAAGCCATTAAGAAATATGGAAAAGAAAATATAAAAATTTACACAAGTGTGTTTACTCCTATGTATTATGCAATAACTGAAGAAAAAATTAAGTGCCATATGAAATTAATTTGTTGTGGTGCTGAAGAAAAGGTAAGACTAAGAAAACTACTCTACATAAAAATTATTAAAAAAAATTTTTTTAATGATATGAATATAATATGACAAATTTGCTAATATTTTGGCATTTGTTGAATACTTTCCGTTTGCCTTTTGTATATATTTTTATGATACAAAAAAAATATTATTATTTACTTCTTTTAATATTTAAACTACAAAACTGTTGCATCACCTTTCATTTTAAAAATATTTTTCTATAACAAACTGATATATCCATTTATTTATTTCGTTTAAGCATAATTTATTAAATTAACAAACTAAAAAATTCATTAATTTATTTTCTTGTTTCTTTGTATCTTACTGTGTGTTGTGGGCATTATCTATCAATTAAATTAACTTATATATTTTTGTATTATTGTCATTTTTATTTTCGAATTTATGAAAATGAGAAACTGCTTTCTTGGCATAAAAAGAAATATCAAAATGTTTATTTGAAACATGTAAGATTTGCATGTTAGATCTGCAAAAAACTATATAGATGTGTGATATCATTATACTCAAAATTTATCTTACTTCCGTATAATGCTGTTGAAATTTTAAAATTTTGTTGCAGTTTTAAATTATATGGTGATTGATGTGTGAATCTGCTGCAAACAATTATTAACTTAAAGGGGTTGGGTCATTGCAATTCATAGTAATTAAATAAATTATCCCTATATCTTTTTTATTACAGGTTGTAGGCCTTCATATGGTAGGCCCAAGCTGTGACGAAATACTGCAAGGGTTTGCAGTAGCAATTAAGATGGGAGCATCAAAAAAGGACTTAGATGCATGTGTTGCTATTCATCCTACCTCAGCTGAAGAACTGGTTACAATGCGTTGAGGGTTTTTTTTAATGTAAATTAAAATATTTTTATAAGTATTACATATTCATTGTTATTTGTTAATTGTATTATGTTTTCAATAAAATCTAAAATTATTTTTGTGTGTGTTAATTCTTATGCAGCAGTTGTAAATAATATATATAAAAAATAATTCAATATTTTTTGAAATTTAGAAAGGAAGCATTTATCTACTAATGATCCATTAATTCTTTATATACTATATGTATATTTTAAAAAAAACTTCTGAATGAATGAGTTTGTGCAATATATAACTATATTTAACATAAATATGCTTTTTTAGTACTTCAATGTATTGTTAATATTTTTGTGCTACTGACTTAGAAAATATTTATATACTAGGTGTTATTTTATGTAATTTGATGATGGAAAGAAATTTAATTGTTGTCTTATGAATCATTTTTCTTTTTATTAGTTCTAAATAATTTAAACTGCAAATGATTATCTTGAATTAAGATCAAACTTCTGATTGATTGCATTTTTATTTCATTCAAAAAGATTTTATGTGCTTATAATACCTAAAAAATAATATGATTGCAAAGAATTTGCTTCTGAAAGGAGTCATTTGTTATAAGATATGCATGATTAAAAAATTATTTATATAGTTCAGGTTATTTATGAAGTTGTTTTACCTTCCAATAAAAGGCTATTTATTATTATTATTTTTAAGTGGATAAGTGCTGAATTTGAAATTAATGTGTTGAATATTTTACTAACTATGAACTTCATAAACATATTTCTGTTCGGTTTATAGTATATATATATATTATTCTTTGAGATATTTTCTCTTTATATTATAATAATAAAAAAAGAATATTACTAATTTCTTTAGTTTTATATGAATTTAGAGTTAAATCTTGCATGTTTTTATTCCAAAATGAAAAATAATTTTTAAAATACTTTGATAGATAACCCAACAGGACAATGTAATTTACTTAAAACACTTTAACATTTTATCTTATCTTTATAACTTATTGTTGTAATGAAAACTTTCTCTCTGAACTTGTTACTAAGCTACTGATAAACTTGATTTTCAGATATTTCCTTGCATATCTCAGACTCTAATCTTCTCTATATTTTATAAATGCTTTACTTTTATATCCACATTTAAGGAATTTTATTTATTGATTCAACTTCATTAAAATATGTATGTGATAATTAAATATATATGCATTCAACATGAAATATCATTTATTAGTTTAATTATTGATAGAAAAATAAAGAAAATAATTTATTTGAGCTGAAATCATTAAATTTGTTTACATATCAGTTTGTGTTTTTCATTTAAATTTAAATTTTGCTTTAAAAAATTTCCTAGAACTTTGTATTTGGTAGCTGTATTTCTCAGGTTAATAATAATTAAATCTTTTACACATATGTATTTACTAAATATAAAGAATTGTTTGATTCAATAAATTTTTATACAATTTTCAATAATTTTAATGTTTGATTTAATTTTTGTTGAAAAACAAAATTATAACACCACTCACTGCTAAAACTTCTAATAATAATAATAATTTCAGGCATAAGACATTTTTTTAAAAAAAATTTTAAAGAAAATAATACAAATACAAGAGAGAAAAATAATTAAAAAAAATATTAACTGTTAAAAATACCATGGAATACTGGTATGACAGAATTCATTTTCCTATTCATTTAATTTATTTCTTTTAAATTGGAGTTGCATATTTTTTTTCAGGTTCATAACAAACAATATATCGAAGAAAGATTTTACATATTGTTGAGCTTTATTACAGGGTCAAGAAGTTAGCTTTTCAGTGTATTTATGCACATATATATACTTATTTATTCTTATTACATTTCTTATTGTAGAATTTTGCGTACTTAAAATTTATAACATATTTAAGACAATAAAGTTTTATGTCATGATTTTGCAAAAATAAAATGTAAATGTTTGTAAACCTTTAATATTAATGGCTCAAAACTAGTGCTACATAGGCCCAGGTTTTATTGTCTTGGATTTTCCCTGACCTACTGACTAGAGTCATGATATCTAATGGCAAAGTTTCAACTTTAGTTTTCAAGAATCACTGGTTTTATACCCATTTATATTCAAAATTTCTCATGTGTTTAAAACTATTGTTGATTAATGTGTCATGTACAGTTGTGCTACCCTGGATGCATTTTAAAAGTCAGAAGAGAGGCTACACTCCAGCTGCCTTAGGTTCAAAATTATGAGGGTAATTTATCTTGTAGCAAAATCTATTAAGATTTTTAAATTGATATTTTGGCCTGACTTTTTCCACTGTAATGTTTTCTAACAGAATGCTTTTTTTTCACCAATTTTTATAAATTTACTATGGTACTTTAATTGGAGAATAAATATAAGAGAGATTTTTAATTTTGAATCGACAAAAATCAAATCCCTATAATCAGGGACAAACCCTCACGTCATTCACTTTTATTTTCTTAGATTTTATTACATTCTCTTTCTGGAAAAAACATTTTTTATTATTATAATTATTAAATTGAAAAATTAGACCCATACATTCGTAAAGATAAACTAAAATTCAAGTTGTTTCATATGAAATTGTCAGTTAATATTTATTTTATTAAAATATATATATAATCAAAACTTTTAATTTCAACTATAAGACCGTTAACAGACTTTTTAAAGACTTAAGTTTAGACTTTTTAAATTTCATAGAGTCATGATAAATTCACAGCAGAATCTTAGCTTCAGCATCTAAGGGTCAAAGACTTGAAAACTAATTCTGCAAAAGATATTCTGTGTGTGCAAACTTGTCCAACCTGAAATATTTTTCGTGTAGTTAGAAAACAACACATAAACTTAATGGAACATCATGAAAATAACGATATTTGAAAAAAGAGTTGTACTAGTAGTTAAATAGTGATGTAGGAAAAAGAACATTTCTATAGTATGCGGAACGTTTATCGAAAATAGTGAATTTTCCCAATTTTAGATTAAGTTTATTGTCTTAAAGCATTTATTTTTTAAATTTTCGTCTTTTTAATTCAATGAAGGGTTGCTGTAGTTGTTTTGGGAATTATTCTGTACGTTTTCATATCGTTCTGTGTTTCTTTAAAAAGAACGTTATTTAAAAGCGAAAATAGATGTATTCACAGATTATTCATTTTCCAAATTAAACAGTGCCTTTCCCCCCCCCCCCCTTGAACAAAATTATGAGTAGTAGAAAATATTTAAGCAATCCTTCTTTACAACAAGTTAGGTTAGCAGTTGATAAATTTTAAAAAATTAGAACAAAATTTCCTCATATGAGAGCGACTCGCCGGCCGGTTTAAGGCGGAACTTGAAGTTGTTTGTTGCTTTCGTAGCTATGACGAAAGAGTAACAATCCTAGGAACGACGGGTAATCCAGCCTGTCGTCACTGGAAAGGAAAGTGGTTATTGATACATAAGCGACCTTTGCATCGTGTAATTCACGTGATTTGCGAGCGGAACTCGGTCCTACCGTTGCATTCTTAACTTAGCTCGGCTAAATAATTTTAGAATTCAGAACCGGCAGCGCATCCGTTCACTTAAATAAGTAGCCTTTTTTCTACAATTTGTTATGGAAAGACATTAAGAGTGGATAAATTTCATGAATGTGTTGCTTCTCGTATTTTGAGCATATAAGGAAAAATAAATGCAGAAAAATAAATTTCTTCTGTGTATGCAATAAAATTAAAAGCTTAAAAAGGAATAAAATAAATACTTTCATGGATTTTTCTTTTTTTTATCGTCTGCAATTTTTTGCTGTGAATTTCTTCGAAATTCTCCAAGATCTATGCAGATTTTTTTTTTTTTTTTTTTTTTTTTTAGAATTTCAAATAGTGCAAAGGTCTTAAAAAATTTTACTTGCTATATATATATATATATAGAATTTATTAAATGAATAAATTAGCCTATGCATACGAATTGGTATAAAATTGATGTAGATCCATTTGGTAAAATATGAATATTTTTTAAAAAATATTTTTACCCACTTGTGCAATTAAATATTTTTCAATATTATCCTGTTTGTGCAATTAAATGAATTAGCATATGTATCAAATATACGTTTGATATAAAATAAATATTCTTTTAAAAAATTTTACTCGCTTGAACAATTAAACATTTTTCTATAATTTTTGCTTACAATGTTCGTGTTTTAAAATTTTACTTTTTACAGTATTCATCAAATTCATTAAAATAATTTTTTTTATATAAAAATGGTTTTTTAACCTCAGATTTTATACTATGCATTTTTTACCATTAAACGAAGTCCAATAAAATGAAAATTTGAATCGCGAAATATCAGAATGCTGCAATGTTGAAATTCAAATGAAATTTTTTTTTAATTAAATTCAGCAAATCAACAAAAAGAGGTTCCCTAATGAAATTTCTTAAAAATTATACAAATTCGATTTTTTTAATGACTCTCAAAATAAAAATGTAATATTAAGTATAAACTTCAAATAAACGCTATGTAAATACAGTAATGGCATTTAAACAAATAGAATCAAAAACTCCAAATTATGCTTCTTTAATTGCCATTTCACCCATCCATTTATTATAATTTGCATTTTTTTGAATTATATAAATAAACAACACTAAAATATTCCATAAAATAATATTTGTTTAATAAATAAAGTATGCTTTAAATCTTACCATGATTATTATGATTAAGAGTGCAAAATATTCATTATTCTGGAGTAATGGAAGAAAAGATATTCTGATTTCCAGGGGAAATTCAAAATAATTTTTATTAATAATTACCTTAAATCTCTTAAATTAATTTTTATTTGAGTTGAAATTCTCAATGACTTTTATATCCTAACATTTTTAAATAGCACAAAAAACATTGAAATTAGATTAAATTAAAACACTGAAAGCAGTATTTAATTTTTTTAAAAACACAAATATCTCACACATATTTGTATAATTCCTCGAAGAATATCCATAAAAAATATATCTACTTTCTTTTCCACACTTTGATGCATATTTTCTTGTGAATTTTAATCTTAGACTTATTTTAAAATCACTTTGAATGTACTAAAGCCTTCAAACAGCAGGTTGACATCATTACGTGAAACTTGCACATTATTATTATTTTAATTTGCCCATTTCACTTTTAGACATATTTCGTTTATAATATTAATAGATAATCAATGGCGTATTTTCAATTAGGCAGCAGTCTACGACCGCTATGTTGAAAGATAATCGCTAATCAATTAAGATAATTTTATTTTCCTGTTTGCCAAATAAAAAAGTTTATAAAAAAATTCAAATTCTATAAATTATAGCACTTTAGATTATAATTAATACTTTGTATCAAGTACAATTAATCTTTTTCTGTATTTCATTAGATTCTGATAGATATTAGATTATTTATAGAACCGAACGTTTGTTTCAATAATAATGTGTACAAACGTAGATGCCAGTAGACTAGAATCATTAAAGACAAATAAAAACCAATACACATTCAAAAAATTAATAAAATAAAAAATGTCAGTCTAAAAAAAATCATTAATATATTAAGAATATACTTAAATTAGATACTTAAATTGGCGAAATAATTAATAATTAATCTGCTCTTCAAATTTGATCGAATTTCAAGAAACTTGTCAGAATGCTTCTGCTTAAATTCTTCGATAAATAATAGCTCTCGATCGTTTGTTCTAACGGCATTGGCTTAATTTCCTGCTTATTAAATCTGTTTTCATTTCCGCTATCCTCCTCATAGTTGTGTGTTTGAATGATCTGCCTTAGAAAAGTTTATTTTCGTTGAATAGATACAGTTTTTTTTCTACGAGTGCCAAAGCAAGGATTATATAACCTTTTCATGTATTAGTAGTCGAGTAGAGGTTTCACAGGGAAAGCTGCAACAAAAACTCAGCAATTTTTTGACACCTTCAACTTTTTTTTTTTTTAGTTAATCATAGTTATTGTCTGACTCAAGTCTACAAAAGATTTTTTCCCATAAAATTATTTATGAAATTAAAAAAAAAACTCAATGATAAATACTTATAATTATTTTTTTAAAGACGTAGAAAAAGAGATTTTATTATTTGCTTCATTGATCTCATATTTTTTTCATTGTATTATAATTAAAATTAAAAACTGCCATTTTTAATTGATAAGAACCATGATCTAAAAAGTTATCGAATAATATTTTTGATTTACTTAGTCCATCAACCATCCCCCAGAGGGGATATCTCGAAAAAAGTGTGAGATGTTGCAGCATAGTTCGGCCACCCCGAAGGGTACAGAAATATGTGGAGTTTGGCTCCTCTCATCGATGACAGGGCGTACTTCCTACGGGAAGGGTTGTACCGTGTCCGGCGATGGCCCTTATGGCTCAATTACAGTTCTCGCCAATGCTGCTGTTGCGGCAGTCCGGTCATTCGGCTTTATAGTTTTTTTATTTCATTGTGCCTTCGAGCAGGTCGGAGAGTCTGGTATGATTTAGTCCATCAACAAACAAAACTGGGACAGGGTGATAAATTGATTTGCATAATGTAAAGAAAATATATAAAAAGGGTACATAATTTCATTATATTTGTAAAGTTAATATTTCTAACACATAAATAATCATAAAAAATAAAATAGCAAAAACAATTACTTCATAAACTTCAAAAATGTAAATTTTTGAAATTTTGCTGCGTTATAGTATCGAGCATTTGTGAAAAAATGTTTTAAGCACGATTGCTGTTTTCCGTCATATAATTGGATGTATAACGATATAAATAAATTCAGTATATGCATAACACGATAGGCATAACGGTGCAAGGCTTCTAAAATTGTATATGTCCATTGAAATTTGAAGTTAGAGATGTTTTGTTGACAAAAGCCCTAAACTCAAATTACACAAAATATTTAATTTAAATTCGTAGTAATTGTAAGCCCTTATAATCTAAATGTTCGTCAAAAGTAATAATTTTAAATATATAGGTGTATTAAATTAAATTTTCATTTTCATTTGAACATAACAATATAAACAATATGACTGGTTGGCCTTCACATAACAAAAAGAAAGAACCTGTTCAAACTAAGAATCTAATACTGGTAAGCATAAAACTCGTGTAAAAGTTGTAACCTAGGCAATATAAATTAATGTGTAAGTTGTGGTCTCACGCAGAAGTATTTTCAGATTTTGATAATGTGTTGTTATTTTGAACTCAATTTTTTTTTCTTTAGTAGAAATATGGTTACAAAAGGAAAAGTTTAAAGAACCTGGTGCATATAAAAGAAAGAATCTGTAAGGAAATTTAAAAAGGATTGATGTATCGAGTGTTTTTTTTTTCTTTCTTTCAGAAAGTTAATTTCAAAACTACTCTATATATCTAAGAAAACCATTGGAAAATATAAAAGTGTCATCTGCCGTTAAATCTCATGAGGCAAATCTTTGTTACATTGCTTTCCACTTTCCAAAACACATTACTAAGTAGTACATCCTATATTTTATCTTCATACCAGTTCTGAAAACTTAGTGGAACTTATTTTAACCGTCACATAAGTTGGATCTTTATTTTAATTTTTAATTAATAAACGAAAAGAACCTTGATTTTTTAAATACTTATCATTATCAAAACTCATAAAGCCGGCGTCCTGGCATAGAGGTAGCACTTCTTCCCCGTATTCTGGGCGCCCTGGGTTTGGGTCCTGGTTCGGGTATGGTTGCTTTGTGTGAACGTGCCCCCCTGTGAAAAGGGGTTGTGTAAGTAAATGTGGCGCATGAAGTAGTTGTATTCTTGGCCCTAGTTGGTACTACTATAAAAACAGAGACGCTGATTAGGCTTAAATCGCTAACTACCTCAGTGAGCTTGTCCATGGCAAGTACCATAAGAAACAATAACAAAACTCGTAAAGAATGTTTTTCTACTTTCTCGTATAAAAATTATACAAAGAGAAATTATTATGTTAATAAGAGCAAGAATTCGTTCTCAAGATATTGACGAATCATACATTTTAGGCACAAAATCATGTTTCGTACCTCTTTATGTCCAAAAATAGATTTTTAGAATTGTGTCTGCTTGTCTGTGAACACTAAAACATTTTAAATTAGATGAAATATGGTATGCGGTAATTAACCCAAAATTTTTAAATCTCCCTTAAATTTTGAATGAAATCCAATGAGCACAATTGCCTATGAAAACTAGAAAACCTGTCAGCGTCTTGGCATAGGAGTAAAGCGTCTTGCCCGAGATCTGGAAGTCCCGGTTCTGCCATGGCTGTTTTTCTGCGTTCTATCTGTAAGTTGTGTGAATATGCCTCTATGTAACAAAGGGCTGTGCTTGAGAATGTGACGATTGAAGTAACTAAATCGTACTTAGCTGATGATACTGAAAAAAAAGAGAGACGCTCACTCGGCTTAAAGCGCTGTCAGATATGTCAGCGGGCTTGTAAAATTCCAAAAGTAACAACAACAACCACTAGAAAATGTAGATGGGTAAAATTAAAATTAATGTTGTTGAATTATGAATCAAATCCTTTAAAATGTTGGGCGTCTGTCTATCTGTACTTAGACTGTGTGTAAATGCGGTCATTTAAAAATGAAATATATAACATTTGAAATAAGATGTTGTGCTAAAATTGTAATTCTGTGATGTTCTTCCTTCTTAGAAATTTTGAATTCAATCCACCGAAAAAAATGTATCTAAAACGCTTATTCAATACTATTTACTATACTATAAAAAATCACAAAGCAATCTTAGTGCGAAAGTTTGAAAATGAAAACCTAAGCTCACCAGGCGTACCCGATGTTGCACAGCGTTTACAATTTTTAAACAAGGAGAAGAGGGATATAATGTTTTTATCTGAGTACGGGAAAAAATCTTAGTTGGCATCTGTTCAATGATCAGATTCAAAAGAAAGGCGAGCATTTAACAAATATGGACAGTTTTCACGGCATTTTTACTTTGGCATTCTGTTGGATCTGATTACGTTGAATTTTAAATGAAATGCATTGTAAAATTTAATTCTTCGGCATTGATCCTGTAGTTTAAACTTTTATACAGCTTTTTAACAGGTTTATGCCTTTAATTTAATTTTAAATTACTTTACTGTACTAATCCTTAAGACTTCAGTTAAATGAAAGCTGTCCAAAAACGTCACTGAGGTCAATCCGGTTAAATCAAAAAACCGGTTTCGAAAGAGTTCAGGTAAGCGTTTATTTACGTCAGCACAAGTAACCTTTATAAAGTTGCAAGGTATAAAATTGCGAAAAAGACTTAACCTCGAAAACTGTACCAGTATTTGAATATTAACAAATTGGTTTGCTTTTTTTGGGTGTTGTCTAAACGTGATAAGATTAGCTTTGCATGATTATAAACCATCTTTTTCCCTACTTTTTTCGATGGGATTTGTCTAATTCGAAGCTGATAAGACCGTAATATTAATTAGCATAGATTTGATCATTTGATTTATCCTGGAATTTAATATTTAAAAAAAACTTAAAAATGAATACAGTAAAAAAATCATTTTTAACTTTAAAAAGCAGAAATGATTTATTTTATTATAAAATCTGTTTTAATAAAAATATATGTTGAATCATTACAGAAAAAATTTTACTAATTAGAATAATTTTTATTATGGCTAAAAATGTTTATCAATTTCATAAATAATAATTTAAATAAAGAATTAAGTTTTTTAAAGTAAGTATAAAACGATTTGGATTTTCTATTTCTACAGTAAAATTTAAAAATAAACAGTTACTTCACATAAAGAAATAAAAAGAATCTAGAAATAAGATCTTTACTTTTACACATGTTAATCGTGTCTTTGAACTAACTAAAATAAATTTGACTTGAAGCTTATATTTAACATTATATTAATAAGAAATTCAAAGGAATAAATAATATTCTCGAATTACTAATGAATTAAAATTAAAAACGATTGAATTAGCCATGTTTTTCTATATATAGGATTGCCATGCATCCCATATATACGACTATCGCCATATATTACTAATTTGTCCCGTATAACTGTTTATTACTGTATTACTGTAATAATTCTGTGAAAGAAGGGAATGATATAATTGAGAAAATAAATCAGCTTTAAAATATGGATTAGAAAAAAATATTAGTTTGCACCCTTTTTTATTATTCAAAGTGTTCATTTCATTTCTTATTTTATTTATTTAATACTTGAACTCCCTGTATCATTTTTTTATATTTATGACAACCTCAGCTATATATTTATTTAAGAAAAGTAAGTGCATTTACGCAAATAAATGTGAAAATTAATTAAATATATGATACTATTACGAATAAAAGTAATTATAAATTAAATTAAATTATTAATAAAATGTTTAAAAAAATGAGTAAGTAAATTTTTTATTATTAAAAAAATGCTTTAGAGAACAGAATAAATTAACACTGAATTTTAATCATTCTGAAATGATTGTTAACTGCAGATCAGTTAATAAATTATAACTTCTCTTGAAGTAAATAATCATTTCAAACTTTAAATTTTGCTTCATAAGAAAATTGGTTTCTTTTTCCCTTCGTCCCCCTTTTTTTTGTTAAAGAAAGGAGTTTAATTTAGTTTAGTTATATTAACTTCCCATTGCAAAGCAACACTAGGCCTACTTCGGAACAGATTGCGTAATTTTGAACAGCTACATTACTTTTATTTTTTAAAATAAATGTAGCAAGTGTGCATAGCTAAGCATCATAGGTATGTAAAATTTCCCGTCAAGGGAAAATACCAAATCTTAATTGCTCCATTATGATAAGGCACCGGTTCATATATCTCTCCTAATGTCAATTACTTTATCACAGAAATAGAATTCAAATACTCCAAAACAAGACACTCAGAACTATTACAAATGCCGCTTGGTATGGCTATTTGATACTTGAAAATATTTCATTGACGAAATCATAGACGTGAAGAGACTTTATTGAAATTAAATGTAACTTATATCCCTGACGAGCTAGGTGGTAGCCAAAGTTGGCAAATTGGAAAAGTATTAGTCGCTTTTTTTTAGCTCATGATATAACGGGATTACCTCTAAATTTTCTTTATCTCTTCTTATTTCGAAAGAGCAAGGTATCTAAACTTTACGATTTTGTCACAATTTATTTGTCTCGCTGATATCAGGTACGCATTTTGCAACAGTGAAAGTCATACAGTGTGTCGAAACGACGAAAGGGACAGTGAGGTTATCTCCTTCTCGGGAGACTTTAAAATTATCAATTATTAATTCTTTCAAAACAGGCAAAAAATATTTTCAGTTAAAAGTTTTTCTACTATGAAGTTTATTTATTTATAAAAGCAAATGGGCAAAAAATATTTATTCAAAAAAGTGAAATTTTTAGATGTTTTTCAATGCTTTGAAAAATGACATAAATTCACTGGCGTTTGTGATACTTCCCAAGATTGTATATTATATTTCAAGACCTATACACTCCCTTAACCCTTACTCCCTCGCTCTTTACAGCGAATGCTCGATTTTAAATATGTTAAAGAAAATTTTAAGATAAAAGTGGGTTTATTTTTTCTGGCATTTATTGCATGGCTAAAACGCATAGTTGTTGTTTCTTACGGCACTCGTCTTTAGACAAGCCCACATATTGTCAGTTTTAGCTTCTCTTGCTTTTCATTAGCGCCATATAAGGCCAAGAGTACGTCATAGCTACTCATGCGTCATAACATTCGCTTGCACAACCCCTTTTTACAGGGGAGCACATTCACACACCTCACACATAGGACATAGGGGAAGAGCAATCATACCCAAACCAGGACTCCAGCCGGGACGTCCAAATCCAGACGTCCGGTTCCTAAGCCAGGACGCCCGCTAAAATACCTAGTAATGCGTTGAATTTTTTATCTTCCCGTATACAAAGCAAAAAAAGAGGAAACATATTACAATTGTCAAAAAATTGCAGATTTTGACGAATCTACACGTTTTATACAGTTTTGAAACCGGAAAACATATTTTTTCTTTATATATTTTTCTGAAGTACTAAATATCTATGAATCAAGCGTCATATATTCAACAAGTCAATTTAAATCTTATCAAAACTAATTCGTACAAAATTTTAATGCATTAAATAATTTATTTTTTTTATTTTTATTGTATTAAAATATTTTTCTTTTAAATAAATTTCTGAAAGATTAGAAAATTTCGTTAACAGCAATAAATTTGTCTAACAGTCTTATAATTATTCGTCACAGAGAGAAATACAAAAATAAATGCATACAATATAAAGATGAATACATATAGAAAAGCATATAATCACAAAGAACCTGAAAACAATTTAGATAATCTCATTTTAACTAATTTTTTTAATTTTTTTTTAATAAAAGAATATTTTTATAAAATAATATCCTCTGACGTCACCAGCATTAAAATTATTTCGAAACTATTCTAAAAATTTATCGAAAAATTTATATAAAAATATAAAAATTACTAAAATTATTTTTAAAAATTATTATTTCAATAAAATAAAAAAAATCTTTTAAAGGGTGTGTTTTTTAATGTTACATGCCTTATTTTCTTTTTAAAACAAGTGTGCTTTTGATTTCATGTGTTACATTTTAAACCATGCATGTTTATCGTATCTATCTTTCAAAAATTCTAGATTACTCTTTAAAACCAAATTTTCTTTTAGTAATCGGTAATTATTACAAATGGTTAGTAATGTAAATGCTAAAGATTAGAAAAGGCTAGAAATGTAATGTCGCATTTCTATCTTTAAAAGATTCTAGATTACTCTTTAAGAGCATAATTTTTTGTGGTAATCGGTAATCATTGGTTAGCTTTAATAAGCTTTAAAAATAGTAGAAATGTAATATAAACGGTCTTTACTATCTTTAGATTAATCTTTCCATAGTTAGATTACTTTCTCTTTCACAATTGCTCTTTAAAACCTTTTTATTTATTCTATTTAGTAACCATTAGAAGCGGTAAGTAATAATAATAAACACTTTTTTCCCCGTCTTCTTTGTTTCATCCCCCCCCCTCCAGCAGGTGGTTTTATCACCTCCGCTTACAGAGAAGAAATTTTCAAATCGCACAAAGGATGTTTCAGCCACAACTATCCACCCCTTTCTAAGCGCATTGAACTTCTGAAAGTAGAGCAAAATTGAAAGAAAGAAAAGATAGCATTGAGAGTGCCGTATGCTGGCAAGGTCACGGTATGGGAGGAGGAAGATTTCGTATACCATCGCAACGCGCTTAGCAACAGAAATATTAAGAGGAATGTTTTATGGGTTTTTACATCCGTGTAACCAGTAGTGGAGTTGATCACATCATCATATATAAAAAAATTAGTTAAAAACGATAAAAGAAAATAAAATCTAAGGTCTCAAATTTCAAGTTGTCATGTGAGAACATTATTATATTTTTAAATCATTATTTGTTTTAATTAGTTTAAGTCAATAACCAGCTTAAACCAGTTTGAAACAATCACGAGACTTCTGTATCGGTATCTATCTCCCCCCTCTCTATTATATAATATTATATATATATATATATAATTTTTCATTTTTCTAGCTGGCGTTGTTGTTGTTGTTGCGGCGGCCGACCAATTTTGAAGAAATAACTGCTACGATGTCATAGTTCTACGCCAACTATTTAAAAATGCACCTGTTGTCAAAGGAGCGTATTTAATAATAAAGCAATACTGGTAAAAGCAGATCAACCTTTTAAAACTGCACCTGCTTT
>JAOUZG010007332.1:0-14966 GCA_026289955.1 Argiope argentata | reverse complement strand
GCCTGTCACGCGGGAGACCGGGGTTCGATTCCCCGCCGGGGAGAGCGTTTTTTTTATTATTATTATAATTAATTTATTTATATTGTTTATTTTCCATATAATTTGTTTCGAAATTGGATCAAAATTTTCAAACGAATAATGAAATTAAAGAGACAGAATCCTTACAGTTGGCACAACTGCGAAGTGAACATGGCAAAAATAATGAAAACAATTGAGGTAATTATTAAATATTCTATTGGAGGCAAAGTTTGAATTTTTGGATAATCAGTCCTTTTACCTACTCAAAATAACAGCGAATGCAAACAAGAGATACGATGCGGGATCTTTACGTCTGTATTGTAGTTTCTGCACAGAAATTTGGGCGAAATGTGTCGGTGGAATCTCAATCTGCTCCTCCTTCTGGGTGGGTACGAACGCAGTCATTCAGAAGTGCAAGAAGCTAGAAGAATGAAATCTGGTATGCAGTTTTATCATAGTTGTTGAATTGTTACGACAACTTTTGATTCAATTTTTTCTTCCTACATCAAATATCAATATTCCTTTCATTTTGCATTAATATGATATATAATTGATCAAAAATTCGTAAAAAATAGTGAAAAGAAAAGTCGGAAGCCCCAAAAAATACATTGTTAGTTCTCCAATACGATGAATGCTATCCTGGTAAATGAAAGTGATTGCCTTAAGAATGATTTACATTAACTCCGTTGAGAGATCCTCTAGAAATATTGTTTATTTGTTAAAATTTTCACAAATGAACAAAAATGATATTCTAGAGATTTTAGAAAGAGAGAGAGGGGGTGACACAGAGGGGTTTTTTTTTTTTTTGCAATTTTTTTAAACATACTATTTTTTTGTTCCATAAAAATTTGGAAAACTCCACGAAAAATTTGAAAAAGGACACAAATTAAAAAAAAAAATAATAATTTTGGAAACTTCTTTGTGTACAGTAGAATGTATATAATAAACTTAAAGCTTATCAAACGGCGATTTTTCTATTTACATGTTGTTTTTTCTTTTTACAAAACATCTATTTTTACACAAATTCCATAATGCGAGTGCACGCTATTAAAAACATCTCTTTTTTTTTTTAACTTTTAACGCGCATTATATATAATATACAAATTTAAAATGTTATAACCCAGAAAAAATTCCAATAGTTTGACGAATCTTTCCTTTCATACTTACTAAATCTGGAAAACAGATTTTTGAAATTACATTTGTCTATCTATTTACAAAACAACTCAAAAAACGCTTTGAACTAGACAAATGAAATTTGGCATAGATATCAACTATATGAGTAAGCAAAATTTTAAACGAAGTCCATTCTGAGAATATCTGTCTGTTTGTCCAGCTGTCCGGGTACAAGTGAACACAATTAATGCAAAATGCAAAGAGCCAGATAGATAAAATTTGATAAATAAATTTAGCCTCTAAAATTTAGATCCGTATCAAATTTCGAACCAATTTCGTCAAAAAGTTGACTATCTATCAGTCTATGCATATATAAAAGCGATAAATCGAAAAAGTAATAAATTAAATGAATTGAAACTTGGTGCATGATCTTGTGACTATAATTGTAGGATAAATAGGATTTTTTTATATATATGTCGGCTAGAAAAACGATGTCGAAAAGGTATATTCCATTACCTACAAGTCCAGGGTTAATCGCAAAAAAAAACGCCAAAAAATCACTCGCCAGATTTATTTTAAGATTAATATATTTAAAGATTAATACAATTATTATATAAGTACCAATTTTATTTGCTTTATTAACCCTTTGCACTCCGATGGTGCCTCTGACTCACCATTTTGACATTTTATTTATTTTTCAAATTGTTAAAAACGCCTACATAATGGTTAAGAGATGTAGATTCATTTTTCAAAGAAATTCGATTTAAAAGAATTATGTATATTTATTTTTCATAGCAATAAACAAATATTTGTATTAGATGAATAATTTTGCATCTAATTATTTTTCGGAGTGCAAAGGGTTAAAAAATACGTAACTCCCTCGTATGGAACTTTAAGAATAAAAATTGGAGCACTTGCTGCTTCCACAGCCTTACTAAAGATTCATAATTGTATGCAAGGATAAGGGGGTGATGGCCTCTTTATTAGAAAAAAATGCGAGGACGTTTCGGTGAAATTGATTGTTCGGTAAAATCATACCAATGATTGATATTTCGTTGACATATAATTATTACACAAATACCAGTTTTTCTTATTATGCTAAGAAGTACACAATTCTCTTGTAGGGAATCCTGAAAATAAAAATAGGAGCACTTATGATGTTTACAACTTTATCAAAGATCCATAATTAAGTACGGGAATAACAGGTGGTGAATTCTTTATTAAAAAAATATTCGAAAGTGTTTCTGTGATATTGATTTTTTGATAAAATATAATCCTGCCTTTGTGTTTCAAATGCAGTAATACTGTGCTTTTGAACAGACTAAGTACTAACGAGATTCTGTCCACGACGTGACACGTTTATTTTAATGACAAATACCATTTGACGCAACGCACGGTGTGGATTCAACTAGTTGATTCCAGTTCCGCTAAATGCAGCTGCTTCCTGAAGTCTTGCATTTCGGCAAACCCTGTTACAATACTTGACACATTCAGTTATTTATTGAATGAAAGACAAGAATCCTTAAAAATAACAGGTTTTGAAAGATACATAAAATGTTTTGATTAAATTTGTGGAATTTTAATGGGTTAATTAAAAAACATTTTAGATATGAAATTCACTTAATTACATTTTGATTAAACTTGTGCTTAAATTTTCATTATGTATTCTTCTATGAATACAAAAATAAAAAAATATATCTGTTCTTTTTATTCCGCTAAGAAATGAGATACGAATGGATGAGCTCATTTCCAGAATTCTTCGAACTTGGTGTTCGTTCCATTTGATATTTTTTTGTTCTTTTCCGATAAGTAGATGAGTGTCTTACCTTTTCTCAACGTACTATTTTATTTTAGCTGAAAATTAAGCATTGTTTGCTTTTACAGCTAACAAAAGTGGCACGAAAAATATTTTATGTAATATAATTAAATGCGTCCGAAATTATCTAATGTAAGTAATAACAAAACATTATCAAAAAATTTAATAAGTGTTAAACGTTGAAAATTATTTTGCAAAAAGGAGAATATATAGTATAAAATGACGTATCCCGAAACCATGTTTGTTTGACCCACAAAAATTCGAGATAACGGATATAGGAAACATTTAAACCATTTTGAAGAGTATTTATTGGGGAAGGTTTTAATACATTAAAGTGATATCAAAATAAAAGAAAGTTTTATAATTGAGAGTTTAACTTTGCATTTATCTGTGCATGCGCGAAAACCTACAACTGCGCAAGTGCAAATAGCAAGAGCTGTGGTATGCAATTGCGATACATTTCATTGTTTACGTTTGATTTTAAATAGTGGTTCAAAACTCATTATCCACCCCAAAAGAGAAAATTCAATCTTGGTTGGAAGTGGAAAGAAACGTTCGGTTTGCGAATATCAAAGAAATAATGTCCACACTTAGAAAAGGAGAGTCTTGATGAAGGAAATAATCCGTCTTTCTTTAAATCACACTAATTTAAAGAAAGAGACAGGATGAATATCCCGAGGAGCGAAATGATTATTTGTGTTTTGTCTACGGACATATCATATTTTTACCTTTGCAATAGTCTAAATGTTTCTGAATGGGAATAATAAAAAAATGTTTTGTAGCTATTTTTGATAATCTCTAAATATCTCTAAATAATACTACAACTAAATATATTTTTATATTTGTTTGATGTTGCATAACATGCCCATGCCATATTGGATGGAAGCCAGACATAAGTTTAAATCTAATTTTTCTTCTTGGGTACTATGCCACGGGCAACACCGTGCGAGTACTGCTAGTTTTATATACAACTTGAAGATTATGATTCCATAAACAAAGTATTTTTAGGCAGAAAATTGTGGCAAACATTACAGATGTGTTATTTTAATAGCATTACACCTAGTCCATTTATTTCTTAAATGATGCTTCCTAATGGGTTCATAACCTAAAACTTCATTCAGCCAATATAAATTTCGAAGTCCAGGTAATCTGTCATCAAACTGTACATTATATTTAGTGATTCTGTAACTCCACTTTCTTATTCCTTATGCAAATTGCGGAGACAGTAAATATAATCTTTCTCCGATCTTCAGTTTCCAACAATGGAAGCCATTAAAGCGAATAAATGTGTGAGGAAATAATGAAAATAGTTTCAATTTCAGAAACACAATTAAGACTATTTTTTTTAAAGTGCCTTAAAAAATTATCAAAATTTAACGCTGCAACTAAAATGGTTATAATAAAAAATAATCAATGTTTAAAAATCGTATAAGTATTTTCATACATTTTAGATTTTAAAAAAGGATGCAGAAATAGGCATTAAATTAAAGCAAATTCGTTTATAATAATTATATTGGGAGTTTTATTGAAATAATGCACGTTATAACTATTTTCTCTCATAATATTACAAAATCTGAAAAAAATCACAGAATAATCTGATGAACAAGTTCGCAATATTATGCCAGTTAACGAAGCAATGCAGACTATTAAGACACCAAAGACGAATTAGTTCAAGATAAGTATTCAGGTCAGAATTAAAACTGTAAGTCGTCTCCTCAAATAAGGTCAAGGTAAATAAGATTTCATGTTCCGAATTATTCGCAATACAATCAGAATTATTCGTCAGAATTCATTCGAAATGAATTACTTGTAAAAATATTTCAGATATTTTACTATTCATTTTCGAAAATTGAAATATTTGTATATACATGATATAAAATATTTTAATATTCATTTCCCAATATTAAAATATTTGACAGCAAGAATTGTTTTTTTTTATAAAAAAACAGGAAGTATTTGAATAAAAGTTGATAAATAATTGCTAAAAATAGAATTATATTTTATTTATAAGTAACAAATAATAATTTTTTTAAAAAATAATTTATTGATGCGGGAATTTGGGTGTTGCTTTTTAAGTAGTTATGAAATGAATGCTAATTTTTTTGCATTCAAAATTCGATAGCGGGGTGGGATAGGAGTGGGTCTTGCAAGTATGTCGGAAGGAAAAGTTAGATTCCTTTTCACTAGTAATATAAAATTTCATTAAAAAAAAAGAAAGGGGGAAAAAAAAGACTGTCAATAATATTGCAACTTTTCCTTGAGACAAAAAGAAGTAAATATAAGAGAATGAAGCAGTGGAAGAAAAGGGATCAGATGTTACGTGCATATAAATTAAAAAGCAATCTAAGGATTGAAAATTAATTTTTAGCCTATCAACTCTACGCAATATTTGCTATTAAAAAATATACTGTACAAAGGCTATTTGGTATGATGAAATGATGCTTGATGTATCTGTATTGAACAATCTTTCTATTTTCAGTGACTGAGATAATTATGAGGTAATGAAAATTTCGGTTTTATTATGTAATAGTAAAGTTTTAATTGTATATGTAACTTCTTATGAATTTAAATGGGATCCAAATCATTTCTGCTAATAAATATACCTATTTCATAAAACATATAGAAATATATTAAAATAAAAGCACGTTTAGAATTTGAATTAAATCAAGTATTGTAAGAACTTTATCAATGTTTTGCAAAAACTGCTATTTTCGGAACTATAAAACAAATAAAAATACTTCATTTTTTCACTCAGTTAGCTTCAGATAAATTAGTTATAAAACTTTTCAATAACAACTGAATGCAGCTGTCTCGTTCTAAAAACAATACCCATGATTTGAAAAGAAGACGGAAAGAAAAAAAGAAAGAAAAAATCGGAAGAACAAATGAAAAGGTTGTTGTGAAGGACACGCTGCCGACACAGTCATGAAAAAGCATTCGAGCATATTTCATCTGTCTGGTTTACGTAAATGGATTGCAATAAAATATTTTCTCAATTCCGAACAGGCGTTCCTTCACTCAAAACCGTCATCAGTTTTAAAAAGATAGGGAGTTTCTCCAGTAATTTATATTATCTTTGAGAGCATTTTTATTTTTGATGCTCATATTTTGTGGAATTTTCCCAAGAAGAATATTAATCATATATTCTTCATTACTCAGTTTTATAGCCTAATATAATCCAACAAAATTGATTAGCATACATTTGAAAATTCAAACATCTTTATACGAAATCAATAATTATTATCTTATTTTCGATTGAAGACATAAAAGAACATAAAATTTTTGAGAACATAAAAATATATTAATATTCCATAAGATATTTCCTCATCATACATTTATTATTTTAAAAGAATATGTATTAAATTTTTATAATGAAATATCTTGTGTCCAGGTAACTATTTCCTTAAAAGATGAAAATTTTTAAATGATGATATGATTACAAACTTTGAGTTTCTGATTTTTTTTTCTTTCTTTCTCGTATACTTATTACAATATTCGCCAAATACAATATTCGCCAAAAAATTCGAACTCGAATTTGTAATGAATCTCCATGTTTTAGATCTTCTTGAGTTCGAAAAACAATTTTTGAAAATGTCCGTCTACTTGTGATAAAGATAATTAAAAACGCTTCTAGCTAAACAATTGAAATTTGGTATACGGTCTTTATACTAAATTTGCCAATTTCTGTCAAATTTTGAGTACAATCAAAGGAAGTCCGTCTATTTGGTCGTTCAAATATAAATTAATACTGTAATTACAAAACGAAGACAGATAGGATATACAAAATTCGGTACACATGTTTAGTGTAAACACTTAATAAATTTTCAGCCAAATCGAATAAAGGGTGGACCGTTTGTTGGTCAGTAGTTGCAGAAACATGTAAACGTAATAGTTGAAAAACGGAATGTCTTAAATATATCAAATTTAGTGTGAGATTTTGTGACTACAAGTACAATTTTGTTGCTGTTGTTGTTGTTGTTTCTAATGGCACTTGCCTATGGACAAGCTCGCTGCTGGACCCAGCAGCAGATTTAAGCCGAATGAAGCGTCTCTTGTTTCAAGTAGCGCCAACTAGGGCCAAGAGTACGACTTTTGCTACACACTCATCACATTCGCTTGCACAACCCCTTTTTACAGGGGGGCACATTCACTCATCTCACAGATAGCACACAGAATAACAACCATGCCCGAACCAGGACTCGAACCCGGGACCTCCTGAACACGAGGCAGACGCGCTACCTCTGTGCCAGCAAGCCGGCAGTACAATTTTGTATCCAACTTTAGTTTTAATCGGTGAAGAAAAACGCAATTAAAATACAAATTATTTTGAATATTACCGCAACATGCCAGAAATTATTTGCCAAGTTTGGCAAGATAGGTTTAGTAAAAATGCATGACAAAAGTTAATATTTAATAAATATTGTACAGCAGTGTCATATAAACTATTTGTGGTATGACGTTTATTAGAGAATATGCGAGAAAGTTTTTCAGAGACCACTCCCACTGATTTTTTTTATTATTATTTCGTTAATTCATGAATAAAGATGAAAATAAACTTACTATTCAATGAAATAAATTAATTTTTTTTACAATCAATTAATATGGAAGCACTTATAACTCTCTATGTCATATTTCCGAATGTGGGATAAAATTTTCGAAATAGATTTATCCAGGGGGCAAGTTTTGTTCAAACTTACATAATTTTTTTCCATGAGAAGTAATTGGAGATTAACAAAAAGTTAAGAAAGCTATTTCCATCTGGAATAAATGAGGAAATCGTAAAATTAATTTTGTTTACGCTCATTGGTAGTCGAGAATTACTGCACCCGATGGTAGCTGCATGCACATAAAATTATACTCATTGCCTATTTTATGTTTTGCATGCAAATCTTTCTCTTTTCACTTTTTATGTACTACAGAGAAAGTAATCTTCAAAAGATTCGAACTCGAGATTTTGACAAATTTCCTCGCTTCAGGCCTCCCTAAGTGCGAAAAACATATTTTTTTGAAAATGTTCGTCTGTCTGTGGCAAAGATAACTCAAAAACACTTTGGTCGAGGTGATTTAAACTTAGTATACGGTCTTTGTATTAAATTTGTAGATATCTGTCAAATTTTAAATTACGATTCGAACAGCCGGACAAGAATATGTCTGTCCGGCTATTCGAATAAAATGTAGCACGATAAAATGCGTAGAGCTTCATATATAAAACCCAAAAGAATATTCATTCATTTTTCAAACTACGGGCCAAATGCAACGAAGAATAAACCATCTGTCAATCTGTGCTTTCAAAAGCATGTAAACGCGATCTAAAAGATGCAGTAATTTAAATATATCAAATTTGGTATGTTATTTTGTGACTACAATTGAAATTCTGTGCCAAGTTTTGGTTTCAATTAGTTGGATAGAGCATGAAGTCAGAATAATATTATGTCTAAAGCACAAATTCGATTTTCGAATACTGTTAACCACATGCCAGAAACTAATCACTAAATAACTGTCCAAGGATTACACAGTAAATTCAATAAAAATTCTATATACGCGTCAAACTTTAGTTCAAAGCTATAAACCCTGGGAAGAACCTTTATTATAGAGTATGCAAGAAAATTTTGGTGAGACCACTGTCCTTGGTTTTAGCTCTCTTTCTTTCAAATGTGTGGTTGAAGATTCATAAGTCAGATATAATTCTTCTAAGTTCAGTATCATCCAAGGTGCTCTCTGGGAAGATCTTTTATTATAGAGAATGGGAGGGGGGGAAATTTGGTGAGACTGCTGTCCTTGGTTTTAGCTCTCTTTCAAAAAGCTTCATAAGCCAGATAACATCCAAATGACTGGTTTCACTTTTGTCTAATGGTTATGTCCCTCGGTTACAAACCCTAACGATGCGAGTTCGGTAATAGGACAATCTACTCATCACCCAAAATGGTGATCTGCGACCTAAAATAAGCCACCTCCGTACAGCTGTTGTGGCTAGCAGCAAAAAGCCATCAGGCGTATTAGAAAACATCACCACCAACTCACTCACCCCCTCGCCACAAGCTTGGCATCATTCTATCTTTCATCTCGCTGATGGGAGAATATGTGGTGAAAGCTTCATAAGCCAAATAACATCTACCATACACAAGTAATTGCTTTTATACGGTAGATGTTATTTGGCGTAAACTTTCACCACAAATACTTGAATCCAAAGATGGGCAATCTCTATATTTCTCTAAGAATCAATACAATTAATTTTAATAAATTGAATAGCAATTCAACACACTGTTATACAATTACTAGTTTCTCTTCAGAAGAGGCAAATATTACTTCATTTTGTACATCCGAATATTATAATGTACTATTAATCAAATAATATTATTACAGATATGCATTGCCTTTATTTTTTGTGTGACTACTGTTCAGTTTCTCTGCTATCTGATTAAATAATTATTTAATAAAAATTCTAATGAGAGGATAAGTTGATTCCGTTAAAAGTTTGATTATGAATTCAGCATAATTTTTGTATCGAATTATATTTTCTATTAATAACAGTTTTAAATCAAAAGTCTAAAATATGTTAAGTCGACGCACATATGGTACACAGAAAATTAATTAAACAAATAGCGAAAAAATTTTTAGTCCTTTTAACCAATAAAGTCTTTCGAAATTTTTCGAAAGACTTTATAGGTTTAAAAAATTTCGAATTTTTTCTTATCTGTACTACTATTATAAATGTGAAAGTTTGGATGGATGGATGGATGATGGGGTTCAATCACGCCAGAACGGCTGAAGGAAATTGGATGAAATTTAGCACACAGATAGATTATAGTCTAGAGAAGAACATAGGCTAATTTTTATTCCGGTTAATTGAGTGGTTAATTTTTTATTAATTAAAAACTAACTTTTCCGCTCAAAATAAAAAAATCTGAAAACATCTGCCTGAGCTTTTTGAATCGTTTGTTTTTATTTTTCTATTTCCGGTGTTCTTACCATTCTAAAGGAATGTTTATTACATTTTTTTTTCTTATGCTGTTCTTGTGTTAATATAATTCGTTATTTCCTATTCATCTCTCTTGATTTTTTTCTTGCTGTACTTATTTCTTTTGCCTATTTTCATCATTTTCGATTAAATTTTTAGTACAGTCCGTATTACTGCATTTATTGATATTTTTTTTTCTATTTTCCAGTAATTTACTGCAACGGGCATCGAATCCTTGTGACTGTAAATAGCATTTCGCTAAAATTTGGTGGCAAACTATTTTTTTTGGAAAAAAATGACTATATATTAAAACTGCTCCACTGTGTGTTTTTGTAATTAAATTGTAATTGTGTTAGCCATATATTTTTTTATATATGCTTATAGTGGTATGTGCCCGTTAGCAAATAATTTAGAATTCCGCCAAATTTTCTCAAATTTCTTTGGCGATTGTTCGTTTGCACCCGACAAACGGAAAAGTACCCTTATGGTTTTAATAACATAAAATCCCCCCCCCCCCGCCCACGTTCAAGATGTTAGACGTAACGGTTATTTCAAACGATTCCGTTATTTTAGTTGTGTATGATGAATTTAAAATAAAACATTGTTAATTAATAGATCTTTTGATTCCTTCAGAAGTGCTTTTGAATGAAAATAAAACAAAATTTTTCTAATCTGCATTGCGTTACCCCAACTGGCGCTTAAAATTCTCGTCTTTGCGTTGCTCCAATTGACGTTGAAAATTTAAGCATGCATACGGTTTCAATAACATTTTAGACTGACTTCTCACATATACACATCAAAATTTCCACGCGTACGAAGTCGCAGGTAAAAGCTAGTAATATATAAATATAATAAATAATTCATTATAAACATAATAATTAAACAAATATTATATAAATATAATATTTGTCATTGAAGAAACTCGTCATAAAGGAAAATGCTGTACTTTTAACATGAAAGAATATACTTGTCAAAAACAAATACGTTTAAACTAGTTGAATTGAACGATTTCGAAAGTCAAATAAAATATAAATAATATTTCGATTAGTCATTGTTTATACTTGAAATATCTCATTTCAATAAAAATTTTCAGTAATGCACTCCTAATTCGAAAAGAAAAAAATAATAATTTTCGACTATAATACACTTTAAGAACTGTTTCAGTTTCAACATGAAGATTTATCAATTCATCATCCCTAATCATGATGGTCGAAAAATGTTCGTCTCAAGTATGAGAAACACGCGAAGGTCAAATTTGAAAGAGATAGAGGGCAGAAATATTAAATCCTTATCGAATACCTTCACACTAGAGATGACGGAAGTTAATGAATTAAATTTCGATATTGAAGAAGGATAATTCTTTAACTTATGATACATTGTATAATTCAGGTAATGAAAATAGAAAAGGGCTCAAAATATCAAATAATAAATCGACTCCCTAGTTGTAAAGATAACACAAAGGCGATACGACAAGAAACATCTGCTTTATTGTTGAGCAAACCCAACTGATTCAATTGTTTGTTGCAAAGTACTCGAAAGTGAGCACTGATTGAAATAATGTTCCTTTTTTACGAGTCATATTTTTAAAGTTAATACAGCTGAACAGCGTAGGTATTTTTGAGTGTTTTACAGCATCAAGGCAAGGTACTGGTTGACAATAAAGAAAAAGGAAAAAAAAAAAAAAGATAACTGAAATAAATAATAAAAAAAACTCATAAATTCAGCAGACAAAAGAATAAATAATTTTAACGGTGATAAAGGATTCTAAACTAGAACAGGGCCAGATAGAATGGAAATAAACTTGCCGGTTAGACGAGCAATTCCGGATTTTAAATTTTTACCCTATTAGGAATCTTTACTTATTTAACTTCATTCCAAGCTGATATATCCGGTTAAAATTCACAAAACTTAATTATCTTAATCTGATATCACTAAGTATTTCAAATAAATAAAGTGCAATAAGAAATGAATCGATATTCTTTAATCATTTGGATTACTAAATGCAATTTTAGGAATAATAATACATTCGATAATATAACAGACAAATAATGCAATGATAAAAATGGCTTGATTTTATTTCGCAGTAAAATAATATTGATATCACGCTTATTTGATAAATACATATAAAAAATGTTTGTTTTACAGCAAATCTGTATTATTCTTTAATATAAAATAAACATGCTTACTTCCATACATTTATCCCCTATTCGCATTATAACGAATTAGAACGGCAATAGAATGTTCTTAATTTTCAGCTTAAATGGAGCATATCTGCTAGTTGAAACTATTAAGTTTAAAATAAAACTTGGGTTTTTCTAGAAAGATTTAAGAAAATGTAGGAACTTCTGATTTACAGTTAATGAAATCAACTGACTGATAAATTGGTTTTTATTACTAACGTGTGTAATCGGATTTAGTGTAGTAGAAAGTAATTTGCGCCAAATAAATAACCTGAATAAAACACTAAAAATGAAGACTGTTTACTTTGAAGAAAATGGCAGCGAACTGAGTCGTATGTTTCTTCGTATCTTCTCATGTGGAACCGGAAACCGACACTTTTTTTTTTCTTTGAATGGAAGAATGGCGAAATTTTCAACTAATTATACGTGAAGTTCGGACCCCTTTCATGGGCCTCTGATGATATCTGTAAAGATATTTTTGCAGTTGTCAAAATCTTGAAGTCTTGATTCATAGTTCTATCCGTATTCCTTACCTGTTTTTCTATTTTCTTTTTCCTCATATATCTAATATATAGAGTCAAGACTTTTTTCAGAACTAATTCCTTAATCACCATTTTTTTTAATCATCACTTCATAGAAATTATATCAACCAAAATAAAATCAAGCATTAATAAAAAGATAGCTAGGTGAAAAATGAATTCATTTGTTCTTTCTAAGTACGTAAAATGGTGTACAATATCTCACTTCATATGAGATGCAAGAAACAATCCAAATATTTATTCTTCTTTTAAATTTTGTGTTTAATCTGAAATAGTATTGTAACATAATTTTTCTTTTATCTGTTTAACAATCTAAAATACATTTTATTCTCATAGAGCGTCCATTTTTAACTCCTTGCCATACGAATTTGTTTTACTTCGATTGTTAGTTTAATTAGATGACACATACTATCTCAGACATATATTGTTATATTGATTTTTATAACAATATAACGAGCATTTGAGATGTTGAAGCATTGCTAGGTGATTTTTGTGTTTTTAAATGCTTAGTTCTGTTCACTTAGTTGCAGACTTAAAACTGAAAATTCAATAATTTGATACACGTGTCAGACACGCCATTGCACGCGAAGGGATTAATCACTTACCAGGTTTTGCCCGTATGCCGTACGTGCATCGATTTATAGATAATTGTAAGCTAAAAAGAAAACATTCATAATGATTATAATTCAATATCAAAATTACTTCGAATACATAGATAAGTCATGTATTCAATGGATTGCCATTTGAAACAAAATACAAAAATATTCCCAAAATAGAAAGTGTAATCTTATTAGATAGTAAAGAAAATAAAGCAGTTAAGTGTTAGTTCATTCTATTTACACTTATTCGTTAAAAAATAAGTTCGCAAGCATTATTCTTATATTAATATTTATTCAATTAATGTTTTGTTTCTATTTATATATATATGTGTGTGTGTGTGTGTTATTCCCTTTGTATGTTATACCATTAGTACCCAATTTATGGGTAAGAAAAAAAATGTAGAACAAAACGATAATTCTTGCACACGAAGCCATGGATTAAATAAATAAATTTGGATTTCTTTTTCCATCTAGGTAGGGGTGAAAGTAAATTGATAAAAAATTTGATTTTCCTACTTGAAAATAAATAATGTAAAAATTTGCAAATTCTATGAGGGATATTTTATTATAATAACGTTAAGACTTTATATCAAGCCTAATTGAAGTATGGATAACACCGATTGTTGCTATAAATCTCATCTTCTTTCTTTCAAACATAATTGATCAAGTTTTTATATGTTGACTTCGTTATCAGAATTCTGATAGAAGCAAATATTTGCTTCAATAATATTATATGCAAACGTGGAATCTATACATTCGAATATACCGATCTAGATTTACAGCAGATAATTAAAAAAATAAATCATTAACTATAAAACTATTGAAACACGGAACTAAATTATTATCTTATAAAAAGGTAGTACCTCATAATATGTACTGCCTCGGATCGCAAAATACCCAAATGCACCACTGCTTTTCCCTAACTTAGTCATTTAACCCATTAGATACACATTTATGCTACAAGACTGATTGTTGCCAATACATTTTGTAAATTATAACTTGTAATTAATTGTTTTTGAATTTAAAATTTTCCCGTTCATTTCTTGTAAAGGATTAGATTTCTTTATAAATTTCATTCTTTTAGTTTTAATTTAATTCCTTATTCAAAATTTTTCTTTATCACCACTTCATTCCAACTATTATCTGGTTTTATTATTAATAATATTCATTTCCTACCCACTTTCAAATATAAATGTTAAGATGAAAAAAATCGAAAATGACTACAACACATTTCAGATTATCATATGCAATATTAATTCTGTTTTAACTTTCAAGCAATATTTAATTCTTTTAGCTCTAAAATTGCATATCAGTAGAAAAACTCGTAAGGTATAAGGATCAATCAACATAGGATACAATTAAGCAATTGGTAATCAAATCCAAAATGCACGTTTTAAAACAGAATTTTCTTCAAAAAAGTACAGAAAAAATTTCTAACGTTTTTCCAGTATTAATGACTGTATTCTAAATAATTTGTTATGCAATGGATTAGAACGAATTCATAAGTAAGTAATTTGCATATCACATTGCTTACATTTGGGTAAAGTACACTAAAATGAACCCGGAGACTATAAATAATGGTTGATTTTCGATTGTATCCGTTTGTGGCATTGCGCAAACGTTCTATATTATAAGGCTTATGGAAGATGCCAGCCCCGTTGAAGCTGTATTAAAAGTGATCGGACAACTTTTAATTAAGATTTTATGGAAATAATACAAATAACACCAGATTCCATACAATTA
>JAOUZG010007331.1:0-15785 GCA_026289955.1 Argiope argentata | reverse complement strand
GTTATAGTTTTATTGAAAAAAAAATTGGCAGGCTGAGTAATTTTCTAGACTTTCTTTTCGTCGGAATTTTTATGATGAAAGAAAAATGAGATAATGATGGCTCTAAAAGAATTCTTTGAAAAAAAAAAGAAAGAAAGAAAGGAAAAGAGCAAAATACCATAATGCATTTCCAAAGTAACGTAATGAGATAAAATATCAACACTTTTTTTTCACTCAACACTTTCATCTTCGTTCGTATTTCGTTTTTGGAAAAGGTTTTTCCAAAAAACAAAATAGAAAAAAAATGTACAGTAAAAAAATGTAGGAAAAAATACCACTAAGATGCAACACAACGGAAATGAAATTTTTGTCTCTTTATACTTTCTTCTTTTATGGAACCATAAAAAGTAACGAAAAAAAAATTATAATAAGCGAAAACCATCTCCTTTCTGTATTTGCAGTTGAAAGAGGGCAAATACAGAAGAAAAACTCAACTCTGTTTGATATTCCTGTTGTTTAAAAAGTGTTCGCACTTTTTTTTCTTAGTTTTTCGTTTTAGCGTCGGTAGTTTTTGTGTGTCCTGTTCACATCCCTTAGTTTCCTCCAGCCTAAGGGGCCGGCCACTCGTGGGATTAGAAACCTTCTGAAGATTTTTAGAGGTCTTAGTGAGTTCTCTTTTAAAGTAGGAAGGACAAAACGGTGTTACAATATGCTGTGACTTTTTGCGAGTTTTTTTCCTTAAAAGGAAACAAAAAAAAAATAGAAAAATTGTCCGACATAATACAGGAACCGGGATTAGAATGTTTGCGAAAAAGAGGGAAATGTTTTTCTTTGGGGATTTATCTTAGGAATTGAATTTCTTTATACAGTGTAAATAATTCAAAACTTTGCCTCTAGTATGTCGAATAATATTCAGAAGAGTTTTATACAAAAAGGAACAATAAAGTAACTAATTTATGTACAGAAATTTGAATTTATGCAAAAGAAATGAATAAATAAGTGAAGATTATAAATATTTGTGAATTTTTACTTTATTATTTGGCAACGTTTAATAACTTTTGGGTGTTTACAACATGGACATTAAAAATATACTGTTTTGATCCGGAATGTGCAATGTTCATTGAAGACTGAATCTTAAAAATTGTATTTATTTATATTAAATAAAATATTCAAAGTCCTGACTCTATTACGGTGAATAATACTAAAAAAGGAATTAAAAAGAGGAACAGTAGAAAAATTTAAAATTGAAATTTTTATTAATTACAGAAAGAGTAATTTATAGATATATATGCAATGATATCCCTTAATTTAATTTAAATCTGGATTCATTTTCTGTTCATTTATCTTAAATTTGATCATATTACTTTATCCTAATTTTTTACTTTTTATTTCCTAATCCAAATTCCACAATTTTTATTTATTTATTTCTAACATTCACACCAAGAAATTGCCGAGTCTGTAATTTTTACGCTTTTCTTTTATTTTTTGATGTAAACAGACGCGTTTCATCGTTTCCCCCATGTACGAGTCAAGCCCTTCCGTGGAAAAAAAAATTATTAGTTCTCAATTTTCCTGCTTTTTGACCACTGAGCTGCCAAAATAAGTTACACTAGAATAAGTTAACAAAATAATCATCATTTTGAAAAAATAATCATATAATTAGTATTAAAATTTTCAAGATAGAAGTATACAAAACGCGTCATATCAGCGATCTCTGCTGATAGTTGGCAACTTTTTCGTATAGTCCTTTCCCCCAGACGTAGTAGATATATTGGCATGACGGCCCCATATATGGTGCAATCCATGTCTACAAATGCTCCACTTCCAATCTGACTGTATATTATAAGCTACAATTCTGCTACAATATTCAGTGTTTCGATTTTTGAAGAATCTCGATTGATTCCCGCATTTTCTGAATCTACAAAACTCTTCACCCAAATGTTGATGTCATTTATGTGCTTCCTTTTAATCGTAACTATTATCTTCTTCATCGACGGCGACATGTTTAATTTCAAATCTATTCTCCTCTGTAACAAATTAGTTGCATTCCAAGTTTATTACCATGCTTTTTTTTTCCTTCACGTGATTGAAATACTCTAGAATTCTATTGATTCTTGAAAAATATCTCTAATATACTCAATAAGTAAACGAATATTATTGTTTTCATAAAATAATATCATTATATTTTTACATCAATTTAATATTTATGCTGTGGTTGGTGATTAAATTTTAGATTATGCCTTTAAATTAATATATTATAATAAAAAAAATTATTTTATTACTTAAAACATATTTTGAGGTTCTAAATTTTTTATCAGATATATGATCGAAATATTATTGGATGTATAATTTTAAAATTAATTTAATTTAAATTTTCCTTTGTGCTTTTAAGGTAAAGAATAATGGCTGATCCTGCTGAATCAGATTTATCTAATCATTGTGCTAAAAACAAAAGCAGTCTTGAAATGATTATAAAAAAATACAAGGAATAATATTAATCCATTGTTCTAATACTGACTTACTAACGAAACTTATGACAATCAGAATAAGGCAAAGAATATCTTAGAGTAAAATTTTCTACCTCTGATTGTAACTAAATATTATAAATTATATGCTGTGTCTTGTGTCAGAACACTCTCATGTATTAACAAGACAAATATTTTGTTTTTAAATCAATACAAACAAAAAATTTTATACCGATTTCAAAATTAATAAGTATTATAAGAGTATTTTGAAACTTGTTTTTGTTATTTCTATTTTTAATTATTTATACAAAATCATTTTTTTTGATATTTTACTATCTTATTTTAAACTCATAATTTTTGTAAGCCAGATGTCCCCGTATTTGTGGATAATGTCGGTAAAACCCCCATAACTGGATATACTCTTCTTAATAATAAAATGGGCAGTGACATCACAAACATATCTCATCCGCTGAAACAGAACCCTTTAAGGACCTGCATTTAGTTGAGTGTACCGAAGAAATATGATCTCCTTTAAGCAGAATATCTTATCCTATTTGCCATGTTACCATATTATTCATAAATAGCCTCAAGAAAGTTTGCACAGTCGGCCCCATCTGAAACGAGAAGCGAGTGCACTCTGGACTTCCCATTCCCATCCGAAACTCGGTACATCTGGGCGCTGGAAACCATAGTAACGACTCCCGAATGTTTGTTGCGCACAAATACGAAGAAGCGGGGGTATTCCGGTCCGCACCGGACCCATGTTTCATGCGGAGTTTTCTTTAAGAAATGTGACGCAAATGATGCCCCTGCTCTTCCTGGGAAAACAGTTTGCTGTGACGCAAAATGGTCTATGTTACTGCAGACTTTACAGATGCCGGTACAATTTTATTGGTTGGTATTTTTCATCGAGATTATGGAAGTCACCTAGAAAGAGTAGTTTTCTGAGCTTTTCCTGGAAAATTTGGGTATCAACCCTGAATTCTTGGCATACCCTGAATACTATGTTTCAAAGGATTAACAACAATTAGTACTCTCCAAGAACTGTTCAAGAACTAACAACAATTAATACTCTCCCAGCAAATTTTTGAGACCATTTGGATCATTTATAATAATGATCCATTATATCTCTTATTCTCTACTCCTCCTCCATCTGTTTTGAAAACTGAGAAATTCATTCCATGTTTATTGACAAAGAAAAATAAATTCGGAGTATTCTTCCTGAGCACGATTGGTACGCCGCAGAGCGCCCTGGTTTATCTTTGCAGAACACTCACTCAAGACTTGCCCAATCTGCCCTAGCTAGGCTGAGGTCTGGCCACATTAGAAGTCTGGTCTTCGACGGTCCGAACAGGACCTTTTCTACTTGTCCTTGCTTGGCTTTTGCCTCTCCCTCTTGTATCGGTGCCTCCGTGAGGCAACTGTCGGATGAGAGCGAGAGTGTTTATGACCTTTTGGTGCGACACGATCTTTTGGACTTGGTCTAGGGGTTTAGACCAAGGGGCTCAGCAGCAACAACAACAAAATCTCTTATTCAAAACGTGAGGTTCAAAATTTCCTCAAATTACCTCTAAGTTTCATATAGTGATAGAGAGGAGAGTCAGGTCATTTCAATAATCTTAAACATATTTTGTTTAATATGCATGAACCGTCTCACTGAGTTGGACATTATAATGTCATTTACAAGCGTTTGATAAAAGGCCTATTTCAAACTGAATGTTTCAGATGATGATGTCGTGTCCTTTTTTTACCACGGAAAGAGGGGCCCAGTAGCTTCTAGAGGCATGGACCCCTGAGCACCTGAAGGCAGAAGTCTGACTTCTGTTTCATATGAGGATGAAACACACACCCACACACTTGCACAGCCCCTTTATACAGGGGTCCACATTCACACATCTCACAGATAGAACTCAGAAGAAAAACCATTCCCGAACCGGGACTCGAATCAGGAACTCACAGAACATGAGGAAGACGTGCTACCTCTGTGCCAGGAAGCCGGCGAATGTTTTAGATTACAAAGATAATGTAATTTATCTGCCAGTTTTTTTCCTTCTAATAAATTGTACTATTTAACAATAATAAGCACAATCTTCCTCAGCTTGATATATAAATGAAATCATCCGAATTGAAATATGGGTGAAAAAAACTGCTTAGATTTCATCCAAAATATCAATTTCTTTCATGAAAAGATGCTTAAAAATGACAAAATTCAAACACTTAACAAAAAGTAATATTTTGAAAAAACCCACCCGATTTTATTAAGACATTTTTTTATCAATTTTTTAATCACATGTTTTTATGTTAAAACAGTGTAAAAACTAGTTCGTTATAATGATATTTTAGGGAATTTCCATTGACCCTAAAAAAACATCGAAATCAAAAAGAAATTACATTATCCATACTTTTTAATGAGTTATTCATTATTTATAATTTAACCCCGTTAAGTAACAAAATTCCTTTACATTTTTATTCATACTGTACATTATCATGATCATTCATCCAGTTTTATTGTACTCAAGATATTTTTTTAATATATAGTCTTAAACATTTCTTACTGTGTTATATATTTATCTGCCTTTTTTTCATTTATTTGTATCTCTCTAATAAATTGATGTGATTTTTGTTCCTTTTTTTAATTAAGTCCATCTGCATTTATACCAAACAAGAAAGGGGCCAAATTGCTCTACAAAGGCGATGTGGTGTGGTATAAAGTAATAATGTATCCATTATTAGACAATTTTTAGTGGCACTATGAAATTTTGCGACTCGACTTCATTTAGAAGGTTCTCGTATATAATAAGCAGAACAGATATATATATATATATATATATATATATATATATACTTTATTTGTGTTACCTTTGGTAAATCCACCTCAAACGTTATATAATGTAGATAGGAAATACATAAACGCAATGGTCATTTATATAAAAAGAAAAATAAATTTTAACTGCCTATTTCCATCCAAAAAAATTATTAAATTGTGAAAAAATAAACTGATATTGATTTAAATTTGGTATTAAATTGTTCTTCCCGTATAAAATGTTATTTTAAGCAAAATAATAAGTATCCTGCTTCAACTGAAAATAAATTAAAAGTATTATTCATAGTATGCATTTTCTTAATATCAATTCTTAACTTAATTATGTACATCGTCATTAAAAGAACAATTTATACAATCATCATTAAATTATTCTATTATTTAGTCTTTTTAATTCAGAAATTATTCGAATTCAGGCATCTAAAATTATTGGAAACTTCCGAATTTCTCCTTCAAAGAGAAAAAATCCCTTGTAGACTCAAAAATCGCAATGACATCCCATGTTCTTCAGGAGATTTATACAACAGACGTCTCTTAGTTGATATTTGCTTTGACATTTTCCGGATTTTCTTGGAATTCCAAAGAGGTTTAAGCAAATATATGCTTGGGCATCTTTTGGAGCTTCTCAAAATTCCTCCCTTTTCCCCCAGACTCATATGACGTATTTATCGCTACACGGACATCTGTGGAACAAAGCAAGCACATCGCATATTCAATGAATCACATTTAACGAGAGGAGGAAAAATTCCGAAGTAATATTTTTGTGTTCCCGACAACTGTCGTAACTTCTTTGAACGGACGTTTGGAACCATTCAATACTGATACAGTCAAAAGTGGATAGTTTTCTTTTAAACTCTTTTCCAATACGATCCCCTTTCAGAATTAGTGTCATATGATATACGGATATATTTCATTCAAGTGGCCCGCCCAACTTTAAAAAGTTTAATGAGAAATTAAATTGAATGATTTAATTTTTATTTAATTTTCTTTTTAATTTGTGGGTGGATATATAATTGAAATTAAGCTCTTTTTTTTTCTTTTTCTACTAGCGGTACCCGCACGGCGTTGGCTACGGTATCCAAGAAGAAAAATTAGCCTTAAATCTAAGTCTAGCCTCCACCCGATTTGACATGAGTATGTTACGCAACACCAAACATAAAAATATTTTTTTGAAATTATAAAAAAAAAAAAAAAAAAAAAAAAAACATACTACAAAACCATATTTATAGAGCACAATCAGAAATTTTTCGACTATTACAAAGGTGAAAATATGATATATCCGTAGACAAAACACATGCGATCATTTCGTGATTAGATATCATTTTGTTGTTGTTGTTTTTGTTACTTATGGCACTTGCCTATGGACAAGCCGCATGCTAATACAGCAGTAGATTTAAGCCGAAAGAAGCGTCTCTTGTTTTTGAAGTAGTGCCAACTAGGGCCAAGAGTACGACTTAGCTACACACTCACCACATTTGTTTGAACAACCTTTTTTCACAGGGGAGCACAGCCACACAGCTCACAGATAGCACACAGAAGAACAACCATCCCCGAACCGCGTCTTGAACCCGGGATTCCCAGAACATTAGGAAGACGCGCTACCTCTGTGCCAGAAAGCCAGCAGATATCCTTCTTTTCAATATAATGAGAGTTGAATCGCTGTTTAAAATCAGACGTAAGCAAAGAAATATATCGCATATATACCACAGCTCTTGCTATTTGCACATGCGCAGTTTATGGTTTTCGTGCATGTGCAGATAAATTAAAATTGTAATTGTAATATTCTTTTTATTTTGATATAATTTTAATAAACTAAACCCTTCCCCAATGAACGCTTTACAAAATGGTGTAAATGTCTCCAATTTCCGTTAATTCTCGATTTTTTGTGGTTCCAAAATACAGAAGCTTTCAGGAAACTTCATTTTATATTATGTATAGATTTAAAAACAAAATTTAGCTAAGCAAATTAATAATAGATATATTTATTTGCTCATAATTAAATGTTTAATATTTTAAACATAATTTTAAATTATAAGTATAATATTCATTGCTTTCATTTCTGTAAGGAAGGCCATTCGAAAATACTATTTATGTAATAGTAATTAATAATTTTTAATAAAAAAAACTCGTTAATATCATAAATTTTCAGTTTCTAAACTACGAAAATTCCTTCTTGAATATCTGAAATAAGAAGCATTCTCTGTATTTTTTTTTTTGAATTTCACCAGAAGAAATATCCTTATCATTATCTTAGCTATTGCATAGAATAAAGGATACTCGTCTTTAATATCCTTTCTTCTTTCTTTTTTCTTCCTTCATTCATTCCCTGCATTTTATTAATCACCAAAGGGCAAATCTATTGACCACGTCAGAGACTGTCTGAAATTAATCAAACCTTCTCGTTTATCTTTTCATGAGAAATATTGGTTTATAAGACGAGCTCGAGGCATTATTTTTTTATTAAATCCTAGAAATTTTCTTTAAAAGTCTATGCATAAAATCATTATTCATTATAAGCAAGGAATTCAATCATAAAACTAAAATACACAACAATAAGCTTGTAAGTATGAATATAATTTATCTCTTATAAATATGCTTATTATGATTTATTTTCTTTCTCTAAGGTATATAAGGTTATATATATAAGCAAAATAATTTATTGGCTGGTAAATGAAAAATCAACTAAAAACCACTTGTTACTGTAATACTAGAATTTTATAAAAATCTATTTATTATGCGCTCTATTTAAAGTATCTAACATTTAAAGTATTTAAACTGAAATTTTATAGCTTTATTTTTGTTAAAATTAATCCCACATTAATAGTTTTACTGAAATTGCGAGAATAATTTACAGATATTATTTGAATTCATAAACGTCAAAAGTTTCAGTATAATAGAAAAATAATTATTTGTCGCAGATGTATCATAAAAAAACCTTCATGGCTATAAAACTGAAAAACAACAAATCTAAAATATGAAAAGGAAACTCAATAAGGTTTTATCCTTCCTGAGATGTGAAGCGTAAAAATTATGAAATGTGAAAAGAGAAAGCAGTTTGATCGTCAAAATTTCTTAATACTTTATTTCTCATTTATAAAGGGTGAAAAGAGAAAAAAATATGATCATCAAACAATTCAAACTCGAAATTTAAAGGATCTCTGCTTTTCAAACCCATCTGGTCCGATTTTAATTTCTGTCTGACGATTTGTTTGTTTTCTTGTGAACAAGTTAACCCGGGAATGCTTCAGATAGATATATGGATCAGCATTTACTTGAATCTAATCAAACCATTTGTAGATTTCCTACAAATGGGAATCAAAATCCAAAAAAGTTTGGCTGACTGGATTTTCAAGTCAAAGTAGATTTTTCAATGGGAATTTTTACCAAATTGCGAATCAAATCTTATGAGGATTTGACCTTCTGTAGATTTAATAACTAAAAAATGCAATTATTTAATCAAATGGAATTTGGTATGTGATTTTGAAACACATGCCTAACAACAAGTGTGGATCCAAAAAAAACTTTGGCTGACTAGCCTTTTCGAGTCAAAGAGGATTTTTCAATGGAGAATTTTACCAAATTGTTAATCAAATGGACCTATTTGACCTTCTGTAGATTTAATAAATAAACTTGTGTTAATAGCTAAAAAACAGTTATTTAAACAAATGAATGTTTGTTTAGTGTGATTTTGCGATTTTGAAACTAAAAATTTAGTTTTATATCAAATTTTAGATTCAATTGGAGAGAAAAAAGTGAGATAAGATACAACAAGAACATATAAAACTTTTTACTTATGATTATATCAATACTTTATACTCTAGCACGTCTTTCAGTAAATGCGGTATATTCAATAAAAATGCTATATTTAAAAAAAAGATTGACATCCCGGTATTATAATTGCTCAGTGAAATACAATTTTCTTTAGTGTCTGATGAAACGAATATATAACCAAATAAACATCTGAGGTATATTCTGAGTAACATATTTGAAGTTCACGATCTTGTCCAAAACAGCAATTTCGTATTTCACCAGAGAGTAAATGAAAAAACTTCGGAAAGACCACTTCACCTTTTTTGTATAGGATTTCTGGGTAACTTATATTTAATATTTTTTAACACTCATTATAAATCGATTTAAAATTACAAATAGCTAAAGTAAAATTTTATACAACTGCACGCATGTTAATTGCATGTTTATGAAAAAAGTTTTATTCAAAAAATGCAGGTCAATTTTTTTAAATAGATTATTATACTATTAGTAGTATTTTATAAATGAGAAATTATACCTTGAGATGTGTTTAACCCTCCTAGCGACAAAACCGCAAAAAGACGGAATATTTTCTCCCTTCAAAGCGCCAGACCCGTAAAAAGACAGAAACTAAAATCTCCTTAAAACTGTCACTCCCGTATTTTTACGGATCCAGTTTATAGCTTCACCCAAACTCAAGCTGCGTGATAATGAGAAGAGAATGTGAGATAAGGAGAAGCCAATCATTATCAGTGGAATATAGGAATGCTGTCTTCCTGGTCGCGTTCTTTTAAGCATTTTAAAACTTCGTTTACGTTCTCAGCCGTTACTTCTTAGATTTTGAGAATAAATGCTAATCCAAATTGAGTTTTAAATAAGGGGAATAAAAGTGAACGCATGAAGATATATTGCCGGAATGAGCATATTTGAGTATTGTTATTAATAAATCGATCCAAAAGATTCTGAAGCTCTCTAGCTTGAGACTGTAGTTGACTGTTTGAGATTGTTGAGATTGCTTATGGACTTATTTTTTTTAAAGACACTGAACTTATATACAGAATTTTACTTAACGAACGAGACTTTTTATCATTTAATAAAATAATGTTATTTTTTCATTAATATGTGTAATTAAAAATGTGGGAATAATTTATTTGTTTAAAACCAATAAATTAAATTGAGGCTTAAAAGAGATCCTCCCAAAGGAGTAAGGAGGCGCTAGTTTGTCTCTTGCGTTTAGCAATTATACGTGATGAGGTAGTTGTTTCTTATGGCACTTGCCTTAGACAAGCCCCCTAACAAAATTAGCGATTTTTAAACCGAGATTTATAGCGTTTCTTGCTTTGGTAGCGCCATCTAGGGCCAAAAGATGATTTAGCTGCTTATAAGCCACAGCCTTTTATATGGAGTGGACTTCATTCACATATTGTTAATTAGACCTTAGTCAGAGAACGATCACCTCTGAGACATTACCTACAGTGGTATTGTTACACCTTGTATGACTTTGTGAGTATGATTTATACGTGCACCAGTCACCTTATACATGGAGAGTCTTCGATCGACAAGTTCTAAAACTTACCTAAGGAATGTGAGTCAATTGCCCTACTAACCAGGCTATCCCGATCAAAGTTTAAGCTGTATTAATTATATTGATGTGAAGTATCTCTTTTGGGGGTGGGTCGGTCAATGATGGTGAATTGAGCTGTTGAAGTCTTGACACTTAGAACTTCAAGCTCAGTCGTGATAGTAATTAATTAAATACCTCGGTTGCTACCGAGCAACGGGTTAATCTCAAAATAGTATTTCAGAAATTAATGTTAAATAATATGATTGGAGTTACATGCAAATAATTATTCCGTCGTTTCTTTGGGAAAATCAACTAAACAAACAAATGTAAATAAATTAAATTGAAAAAAACATAAAATAATTCAGATAAATACATTTGATACAGTTTATTTCATTAAATAGTTTTATATAAATTGATTTATTTCGTAAATAATTTATTTTCACTAACTTTTTTGGAAAAAAATTGCAATTATAAAATTTTAATTATAATTGAAAATGTATCAAACATCAAATGTAATATTTGAAAATTTTATATTTCATTTTCTTAATGCATGATTCTTTCTCTCTATTTTTTTATTTATTCTTATTTCATAATACTCTCTATTCATTGCCAGTAACAATTGAAAAATTTGAATCCATTAAAATTAAATAATATTTAGCCGTAGAAAATACAATTTCCTTTACCTTAAAAGAATATTTTATTCGTTTACAGTAGGGTATTTGAAGAAAAAATAACTTTATTTTAAAACAAGTTACTTTAATTGGCTTGATTCCTGTTTTTAGAGGAGGGATATTTTTTCCATTGGTGTGATTCCATCAAACCAAAATCAAGTATTATTTGATGTGAAAGTTAATTTGATTTTCAACTTGATAGAAATTTAGAAAAAAATTAAGATGCTAGTTTATTTTCTTATTGTTCAAAAGTATAAAATATTTAATCTTTAAAACAAGTGTATTTAATCAACCTAATTAAAATACAGTTCTAAAAAATTATTAGAAGCCTAGTTAAATTCATCTCTTGGACAGCCATATAAAATCAAACTGATTATGAAGCCCTAGGCGAGAAATACATGTCAATACAACCAATTTGATTTCTTTTATGCATGGTAATAATTAATTTTTAAAACTTACACTTTCAATGTTGCCTTGATTTAATTTATATTGACATAAAAATACTTTTACATTTCGTCGACTATCATGGAAGGAAAAAAAATGTGTAATGGGTAAATATCATATGCTTTATCGATTCATTATTCAACTACATATAGAGCAACAAAAATTACTTCAAAAGATTTTAACTCTCTCATTCCAAATATCATATGAATTCGTACATCTCAGAGTTATTTACCCCTTAATTTCAATGACAAAGTCAATTCCCTATCCCTTCAAAAACAAAAATGTGACCTCGCATTTTTAATGGGTTGATTAATGTAAAAGGACCAATCGCTACTAAACAAATATAAACTCGAACCAACTTTGAGATTTACAGTATCTCTTTTTCTTTATCAGATAAGGACGATAATCTCTAATAAACAAAGCAAGTGCCAAAGGTATTCAACCAATTCCATTTAACGAAAAGAAAATGAAACTTCGCTGTGATATTTAGTCGTCCTGTATGAATGCCATAGTTTTTTTATTGGGTGTTTGGGGTCTTTCTGTATTGATGGGGTCTTTCTGTGTTTTCGTTTCAATTTGAGCTAGTAAGAGCAAGATATTTTTATTCAAATGCATTCTTTTCCTTTTACTGTAAATTTTTTTCTTGTGTAACCAGGCCTATAAAAATCAAAACTTTAAAAGAATATTGCTTCAAAGATATCATAAATAAATTTGTTTCATTGTTTAACGTGTTGACGGACAGTACGCTCTTAGACGTCAAGCTTATGAAAATAATACGGCAGAACGCCTTGCGACATAAACGACTTAATCCTTTCTATCATGCCATAAAATTTTATAAATATATGTTGTGAAGGTACGCCTATAGACAATATATGAAATTTAATAATGTCTCAGCAGGCAGTGTCAGCAAAATTGTACTGTCCACCAACTTGTTAATATAAAATTCATATCATCTGAAAAACTAATGAATTATCTAAGATTCAAAGAGTTAGAAATGAATGTATGTCTTCAATGAACTACTAGAGACTTATGAAGAAGAATCAAAGGGAAATAATGATATATAGGTGATAATTTATGAAGAATCTTTTTGAAGTAGTTCTTTATTATGACAAAATATCTACAAATATATTCTTTATATTTTTACAGACAATGAATAATTCGGTATTAAGACAAACAGGGACCTTTAAAATAACTTTTTGCTATTTTTCCCTTTGCAATTTGAAATTTCACAGGCATTAAGAGTAACATTATGGGAGATGACACATAAAATTGTAAAGTATTATTTTAATTAATTTATGAGTTCAGGGGGTTATTATAATTTAATATTAGCGATAAATTGCGTTTATGAAAAATGCCCCATGCGCTCCAAATTAGTTCGAAAGCCCTCCAATTTTTATTATTATTTACTCTAACCCTTTTGAAACAAAAGTTGGGATTAAACTTGAAGTTTAAGTATAAAATATAGAAATTAACCAATGTAATATCTTAAAACTACAGATTTTTTAAAAAAGTTTAAGTAGTTTTGAGTTATTACATTGGTTAATTTTGATATTTCGTGCTCAAACTTCAAGATTAATCCCAACTTTTGTTTCAAAAATGTTAGAGTAAGTAATAATAAAAATTGGAGTATTTTCGTACTAATTTGGAGCGCATGGAACATTTTTCATTAACGTTATTTATCGCTAATATTATATTATATCAACCCCACGAACTCATAAGTAAATAAACATAATACTTTACAATTTTATGTGACATCTCCCATAGTGTTACTGTTAATGCCTGTGAAATTTCAAATTGCTAAGGTGAGAGTTACAAAAAATCATTTGAAAGGTCCCTGATCGCCTTAAATATTTTTTTTAATTAAAGTATTCTATGAAGTCAGTTTAAAACAACCTTCTCATCAATAGATAAAAATTAATATCTTGAACAGACGATATCCGAAACTAAAATAACTCAACCCATTTCAAATCAGGTTTCATTATCACATAACATATCTTTTATCTGGACATATAATACGGCAAAATCTCTCTGCCAATAAATATTCCAACAAAAAGAAGAAGAAAAACAAAATAAAACCAAATTCCAATATGGAACAATTTTGCTTTTTCTACATTATTTGAAATAACAGTTTGATATCAAACGACCCCTTAGATTCCCCCCAAAAATTAATATCTTGGATTGATGATGTATGAAAAATGAAATAACCAAAACTCAAATCGAAAGCATCATCATCTAGCAAATCTTTTATCAAGCCGTATAACATAGAAATTTCCCCCTGTCAACAAATATTTGAGAAAATGAAAAGAAAAGAAAAAAAAAACTTGGTAGTCAGCACCGAGTGTGGATCAATTTTGACTTCTCCCCAAAACACGTCTCCTCCTCCCCATTTTACAAGAACCGGAGATCCATATAAAACTTAATAAGTAGAAGAAATCCTTCAAAAACAGCTGTAGCTATTTCCATTAGAGCCCCGCTACTTCTCGAGAAAAGATTGTATTATGAAGATAGCGGTGTGGCGCCTTCGGATGCTCCAACAATGCAGCATCCGGATCGATATCCTGCCTCGTTCTTCAGGCAGATACAGCTGTTTCTTGACAGCCCACGTTCCTGGCGTCTAAGAAGACCGGTTAATTTAGAAACAACGGCAGCTGAGGCATTCGGACGATTTGATAGGATTCTCCCCATTATGTCCCCCTAGATCGCGAGATTTATATCAGATATCGGTTACACTTCCAGCAAGGAATCAGTCAGAAGGCATCGGCTGTGCCAATCTTCTGTCCTCTTTCGTCCGATTCCAGGAAAAGAATACTTTCTGGTATTGTTAGGTTATTAGATGCAGATTACAGCTTGCCCAGTATATTTAGTGTATTTGTAATTCTTTTCTTCTGAAAGGTTAAGAGGAGATCTTTTTAATAGATGTGCCAAAACAGGGAGGATAAACTTTTTCATTTCTTATTTCTAGATAGTTTATTATTTGAAATGTTCTACATATAAATTTGGAATATATTTCTTTGGAATTTAGTAACATTTATTTTATGATTAGCAATTCATTTATGAGATATAAGAATCTAAAAAAATCAACCTACTTTAAATATGAAAAGAGGAATAATTACCATCGACAATAAATCACATGCATTATTGACATCGTTAAATTTTGACATTTGACATTTCGAACGTGGTATATTGATATTTTAAACATTGGAGTATAAATAATAAGATAAAATGTTAAAAAAGTAATATTTAAACAAATTTATAGAGCAATTTGTTACTTTTTCCTCAGTACACAATTTCATTTTGCATAAGAATAATTATCTTAAATCAAGTTAAAAAAATAGTTTCAATCTCACAAATTTTTGAATTTTTAAAACTTGCGAAATATAATTTCCATCGTAATTAATAAATAAGGTGGTGTGACAATTATTCAATTGCATTAAAAATTATTTATTTGATAATGAGCTAACTAACCTATCTTGATGTGAGAATTTCTGTGTCGATAACTATAGGAAGTGGATAGATCTCATTTAAGTCATATTCTTTCCTCTCTGTCTCTAATTCAAAATGTTCTTGTTCAAAACAAACAGTTCAACCTTTTCGAAGTTTTTGAAGAATTTAATTTAAGAATAAAAAATCAATAAAGAAATCAGCATCAACTGTGATAGTAAATGAATATGTATCACTTACAATCTTTTATAAATACTAAATAGGCTATAAACATAAATTATATAAATAAACCTATTGGAAATAAGCTAATTTTGACCAATTTGCGATATAGATTTGAAGGAGTTTATTGGCGAAAAAACTTTTTTGATTAAACTGTGCCAAAGCTATATAGGAAAGATTAGTATATATATAAATACAATAATGATACATGTACAATTGCAAATGAAAATTCATCACATTTTATAAATACTACATTGCAAACTTGAATTGGATACATAATCCTATTGGAAACAATGTCATTTTGTCCGATTTGTGATGTATGAAATGATTGCATCAATAAATATAATAATATATTCAGAATAAACCCAATACTAATCTTCTTAACTATTATGTTGATCAAATTAGGATAATAAAGGAGGTTATTACTATAGTAA
>JAOUZG010007326.1:0-10035 GCA_026289955.1 Argiope argentata | reverse complement strand
AAAAATGTTTTATTTACAGCTTTATACAACAACAGAAAAAAAAACGTCTTCTAGGTAAATATGCTGGGAAATATTTACATCTGGGGTAATAGTTCCACTACTATCACAGGGGAAAAACAACAGGCTGTTCGCTTATTCAGCTACTGCAGTAGCTCTAGAGGATCTACGGATTACTTCCGGTAAATCTTTAATCAAGAACCTCGAGATCACGTGGTATCTCTTCAACGGTCCAGCTCTTTAGCTCAGCTCACAGCTCGTCTCGGATCAGCTCGACTCCACGTCGTATCAGCTCTCGTCCAGTCTCTATCAGCTGGTCTCGTCCCTGTTTCCTTCAATACCTTCCATTTTAACCTCGGTCAAAATCTGCCTCTCAGGTTCGCATTGGTGCGCTGGAGATGCCGATCATCCAGTAATTCTTTAGAAATATCCTCAATGGTCGGTAGTTATCCGTGGGAATATTGTTGAACCATCCACTCTCTTAACAGAACCTTCACAATACACAAATATTCGCACTTGGAGGTTTTAGCACTTCTTTCTTCAAGGGGCCGCAAGCGCATGTTCTGTTCATTATTGGAACTTTATCCCAGTCTGGGTGGTCCACAGAAGAAATACCCACATCTTGTGTTTGGATACAGATTCCTTCTTCAAAGGGCCGCAAACACACGTGTGCTCCATTATCTGACTCCATTCAAGTCCAAAGGTTAACATCAAAACGGAAGAACACAATGCGCAACAAAAAAAAGAATCCTCTCACAGCTGGCCAGAAGTAACAATGTTCGAACATGTGTCTCATCAAAGGGAGACAAGTTTAACGACTTCTTTACAACATTCAATAGTTACGAAATATTAGATTTCGGTGTGAATTTATCACTTTTATTCAACATATCATAACAATATTTAACGAATATCTCGGCGATTAATCTCTGGTATTTGATTAATAGTATTCTAAAATCAAATTTGTGTTTTTGACGGGTTTTCTTTAACTGATTAAAACAAAAATCTGATACTAAATTACAATTGTAGTTCATAAAGTGACATATCTAATTTGATTTTTGTAAATGCTTTTGTATGCATTTCTTATTCCTCAAATTTTTACAGGAAATGGCTTACATTTTCTTAAATTTTATTATATTTCATGTGATATTTTTTCATTTGTTTATCATGTTGCTACGTTATAAATATTAGGCTTTTATTTTATTATTGTACTTATTTTTATGTTCGTTTCTGTATTTTTAATATTTATCATCTGATAATAAGATTTTTTTTTCATGTCTTCTGATTTCAAACTTTGTGTCCTTTAGGTAGGCTAGTTATGGGGGTGAAAAAAAATCAGTATTCTTTTAATCTTTTTACTTGTGAACTGTCGCCTACAGATGCACGCCCCCCCACTCCAGTTGACTCAGTACTCTTTGCAATCATTAAATTCATTTCCTGATGAAAGTCCGAGCTAACCTATTTTCTCGAAGGACGAAAGAAAAATGGTTTCGGCGGAGACATAAACCAGAGTCTTGGTTCCATCCGTGTGACACCCCGTCTCACTTTCCTCGCCGCCACAAACACCCTGTCAGCGGCATTTGCACAGCGGCGAGGAATGTTCGAAAAGGCAGTGGCGTCATCCCTCCAGATAGGAATCAACAGCCATAAAAATGCACGCGGGCAATCAAATTTTAATTGAAAGTTGACAAAAGGGGAGCGGATGAGAAACTCTGTCCTTTCATGCAGGTCTCATCTGAAAAATCTACAGGTGCAGTTCGATCTTGTGGCAGGGCCAGGCAACCGTTTTGTCAACACGGCAAAAGTGAACGGGAGGGGTTGGCGTGCGTGGAATGGTCTAAATCGATTTTGATAAAGTAAATACAAGGTTATGTGCTCCGTGTACTTATGTCATCAGAAAGTGTTTGTGCAGGCTGCCTAGATTAAATAAATAAAAGACTTGAGTTGGATTTTCGGTTAATATGATTTTCCGATGAATTCGTGTCTCTCCTCTCTTTTTTCCGATCAGCTTTTGTTCATAAATGTGAGACTCATTTTTTTACCGGTTTTGTTTCCTATTTTTTCATATTTTATAGAAAAATTAATTATTATGATATTCAGATGTATATTGAACGTTATTCTCTTCCCCTTCGATTATAGTTATTTAATCTTTTTTTCTATCGAGCGAAATCAATTTCCGTTCTGTACATAGAAAATCAGCCCATTCTGTGCATAGAATTTTTTTCATAACTATAAAGATGAAACATTAAAATTAAGTGGAATCTTTTCAACCTTTCAACACGTTTTGCTTTTTATTTCGCCTTGTTGTGAAAAAATAGAGCATTCGCTTACAACGTATCTTAAGACTTATATGTATTCAATTTCGATATCAACACCTACACCATATTTTCCGGGTTTCTGGCACAGAGGTAGCGCGTCTTCCTCGTGTTCTGGGAGTCCCGGTTTGGGCATGGTTGTTCTTCTGTGTGCTATCTGAGAGACGTGTGACTGTGCCTCCCTGTAAAAAGACGCTGTGCAAGCAAATATGGCGAGTGTGTAGCTAAAAAGGATTATGTAATACATATGTAATACATGTATCCAAAAAAAAAGGATTATGTAATCTCTAAAGGATTAAGTTTAAAATAGAGCCCTGATCTTCAGTCTTGATGATCAAAATTATTTTGATGATCAGGCAAACTAGATAATTGATTTTCAATTAATAATCGTTGGAATCATTTATTAAAAGTCAGCGATCTAATTTGTTATGTTTTTAAATTATCAAAATCAAAATTCATGGACATAATCGTTGACATCTCTCTCTCTCTCTCTCTCTCTCTCTCTCTCTCTCTCTATATATATATATATATATATATATATATATATATATATATATATATCAGTTGTTAATAAAATACTTTTTATCCATACGCTAAAGCAGTTTTTGAAATTTGTAGCGGATGACACTCGATATTAATACAGGTTTTTCAAACATTAATTCATTCATTAAATTAAATTAATTTTTAATAGAGTTTTAGAAGTTTGTAATTAAAGGTGAATTCAGCAGACAGTAGTTCAATCGGTAAAATGTGAGGATTTTAGTATTTTTCACGTGAAAGTGAAGAATGCGAGTTCAACTTGTGAAGATCAAGAACTTTTTGATAAATTAATTACTTCTTTTGTAATTATTTAATAAAAGGTAACTAAAATTAAATATTTCTTTGTTAACCAAATTTTGAATTGGTGTAATTTTTTTTATGTGTTACTTGTTATCTATTATTTCACTAGAAAAATTTTATGATTAGAAAATAATTTTTTTATCTATTCAACCATTTGTCTATGAATCAGTTGATACATCAACATTTTTGTATCGAGTTAAAGAGTCAAAAAATATAAGCACTTATAAGTGTTTTAAAAAATCCTATAATTAGATGCACGAATGCCATTTGGTATACATTAAAAAGTTTGTGATATTTTTTTTCTCCTTCTAATTCCAAGTTTCATATACGGACACAAGATAGAAAAAACCAAGAAATGAAATACAAATTTAGTAAATCTACGCAAAGTTTGATTTAGTATCGTTACATTAACATCTACTGCTTAAAGTTTCATAAAAAAATTTGGAATGAATTTCTTAATTCTGAGATATTGCTGGATGCGGAGGATAATACCTGAGCATTCATCGTCTTATTCCAAAGTTCCACGTAACACAAACAGGAGGATATTTGTCTCTAATGTGCTTAGAATACACTTGTCTCACGGTTCTTTTGAAAATTGAATTTCGAGCCTAAGAGTCAAGTCCTTACAACCATGCCATCGTGGATCTCCACAAACTGGCTTTACTGATTTCTTAACATAGGTATCAACTTTCTCATTTCAAAAGGTCTCATATTTCATGCTCATTTGTTTTTTCACGACAACTTTGTTAGATTTAATGGAGATTACTGCCACAACGTCCACTTATACTGAGTTTACACTTCGCCAGTTATAAGACGGCAAATAGGTAGAGCATGCGCAGAAACGGCCTCATTTATGTTTGCCCCAGTTTAATTAAGATAAATTCAGGTATTCATGCTTGGCTATAAATTGCCCTTTTGGCGTCCTTGAATTTTTCTTTTTCACTTCGTATTGTATTTTAATTATGGATATTTACACAAAGAAATGTGGCAACATAAAAAATAAAAAATAAAAAAATTAATATATTTAAATATGAAGAACTATAGAAAATAAATGGCAAATAAAATGAAAAAAAACTCATACAACTTTGCATCAGAAATAACAGAGCGAAGAATGGCGGGCTTAATCTATGATTACTGATCAATTTTTCCCGCCAAAAAAGCCATTTCGGAGTAATTGAATTTTTTACTGCGCATTCTATTAGAATTTTGGATAATTACAAATATAAACATGATTTATACAAAAAGGTTAATATACTAAAATTTGGAGAATTATAGAAAATAAATGGTAAATAAAATGAAAAAGCACACCCTTGCTTCAAAAATAACAAAAAACAAAACTTAGTCTATTATAAGTGATACATTTATTCCGCCAAAAACACCGCCAAATCCTACAAACGCATGCGCAATAAGAGAAGATACACTACAGCGGCTTGTAGTTGTCTCAATGGAACAATTACTTGCCATCGCCGGAACTACATTTTTCAACCTTTCTGTGCATGCGCTGCCTACTTGCCGACTTATAACTGACCGAGTGTAAACCCTGCATTATAATTTATCTGCATTAAACATATGGTGAAAATTTATCTTATTTTAAAAGTATTTTTTCTAAATTGCGCCAATCTCTAGGACCGTGACACCTTGTCTGTCTTTGTAGATCCTATGCATGACCATAAAATATGTTTCATACTTTAAAAATCTATCTTGATGTGAAAAATTTCCTTACATTTCTCTTGGTATCATGACTTCTTCATTCGTCATTTGATGGCTATTCAAGTTGACGGAATTCTTTCTCAAGGCTTTTGATTATTTCTGAAAATGGTAAGTTAATTCAAAAAATCATTTATTTCTTGCTGATGTCATTTTATTTACTTAAATCATAAATGTCATTTTTTTCCGCAAGTTGATCCATTCTTTCAGATACTGATTTCAAATTGAAACGAGGATTTTAACCATATTATATAATAGATTTCGATGACTTAGTACAATCTATCCAACTTAAAATATTGATAAAAAGATGCGAATATAGAACAAGATTTCCAAATTTAAAAAAAAAGGACAAAAATCATTGTACGTTTTATCGATTCTTTTTTACTATTCTAAATTATTCAACATTTTGGGATTCGATTCAACGCAAAATGAAGAAATAGTAATAACTTTTGGTCTTGATTTGTATAGCCAATTTAAACCCAAAATGTTTTCTAGATACGCTCTTATGATTTCATATTGTTTTTTTTAGATTAGACAAAATTCCATATAGCCAATATGTCGAGCTTTTGTTTTATCTGTATATCATAATGACAGTTATTAATTATTATATGTTATTATTATGAATTATATTTATTATTATACTGAATGATATTATAGTTATATTATATTGATATATTCGAACACGCAAGAAATAATGATTTATTAACAAATCAAAATTTGATGAAAATTTAAATTTCGCAGTGAAAATCGCATATTAAAATTCATCAGCCAAGGTAATTTTTTTTGAGGTAATATTCCCATAAATGCATTCATAAATGGATTTAAAAAATATCAATTAATTGACAATTCTGGACAGTTTTGAATCAATTTCAAAATTTGATACATATCTATAATTTTAGAGATAAAATAATGCCAAAATTCATCTATTTTGTCAATTTTCAAAATGATCGCTTTCATAGATGGACGGAGAAACCAATTTTTGTTTCATAGATTTTGAACAAAATTGAACATCTTCGTACAATTCAGGTACAAATGAGATGATCAAATTTCACTCGAGTAGTTCATGAGTTATTGAGTTATTTATTTAAGTTTGAGTTTTTGTTGTTATTATTCTAATAAAAAGGCACGATTGCATAAAGGTTTTCTGTAATTGATAAAATGCAACTATTCATTAAAACCTTGTTGTCGAATTTGTTAATGACCACAAAGATATTATTTTGTGAAAGAAAATGTAATGTATCGTGTGAAAGAAAATATTACGTAAAAAAAAGAACGCTATGATGTCTATACAGCTTAAAAACAGCATGAGCTCATAAAATGGGAATCTTTTTATCATAAAAAAGGTGATAGATGCAGTAACACCTGAGTACAATTTACACACTCCGATTTTGCGCGTGAACATTTATCTCTGAATATTTATCTCAATTGAATGCTTATTGTTACTTATCAAAGATGCTCCAGTTTTATTAGACCATCCCCATGAATCCTAACCCCCCAAAAAAGTTAATAAATAAAATTGGTTCGTCTTTGATGAAATAAAAATAGTCAAGAATATGGGAATAGGATGCCTGTTTGGCATTAAACCAACAGTTGTTACTTGTTGTTACTTATCAAAGATGATCCAGTTTTATTAGACCATCCCCATGAGTCCTAAACCCCCCAAAAAGTTAATGAATAAAATTGGTTCGTCTTTGATTGAATATACAGTCAAGAATATGGGAATAGGAAGCATGCTTGGCATTAAACCAACAGTTGTTGCTTATCAAAGATGTTCCAGTTTTATTAGACCATCCCCATGAATCCTAACCCCACCAAAAAGTTAATGAATAAAATTGGTTCGTCTTTGATTAAATAAACAGTCAAGAATATGGGAATAGGATGCCTGTGTGGCATTAAACCAACAATATTCTGAGACATTCGTCCCTATGTGAAAGTTAATTATACTGATGTATCCTTTAATAAATCGTGAAAGAGTTGTCTACTCTTACCTTTATGTGTTTCATAAAATGCCTTTTCAAATGTGTATTCCTATTCAAAGGAATATCATGTTTTTGGGTGATATTACTTGCAATCTAAATGGACATGATGGATGGAGTTGGTTCCCAAGACTTTTAAAATGACTTTTACAATTAATAGAGAATGTTTCTACTATCCCATCTAATTTTAATACGACATAAATTAAAATTGTAATTTTTTTACTAATTATCTAAGAAGTGGGATTAATTTTCAATTTTTACTTTTGGCCTTCATTTTATAATTTATTGGGCACTTTTGTCAATTCAGGTTTTTAAAACAATAAAGGTTTTGTCAATCCTTTATGGTTTTAGTTAAATAACAATAAAGGATTTTATGGTTATTTAACTATCAATAGGGTTGTATTTCTTAAAAAAAAGTTTCGTGTTGTTTAATAAGACTGAAAAATGTCAATTCAATAAAATTTTTCTACCACAAATAAAGATTAAAAAGTGAATGTGTATTAATTTAAATACAGAATGTGTATCTTTGTAAGTGGAGTTTGTGTAGATGTAAATGTAGGTTCTATAAATTAAAAATTAAATTGAAAATGTAACATTAATGGACATTAACTTTGAAATAAAGTTAATGTCAGAAGGAAATGTTTACTTTTATATTAATATTGGAGATTGAATAATATTATGGAAACAATAAAATTAGTTTAACCACTTCGCATACAAGGACGTGTCTGACATGCGCATCGAATTACTGAATTTTTATTTTCAAGTCTGCAATTAAGCCACAGAATTATTTAAATACTAAAAAATCAATAGGAAACGATTTGGTATCCCAAATGCTCCTTATATTTAAAAAAATCAAATTAATAATAAATTATCAAAATAGGATGAGTTATTTAGAAATTTAAACAAATTCGTATGTCAAGTGGTTAAATTACAGAAAACAATAAAAAATATTATTACAAGTTGTATTTAAAATTAAATTTTAAATATCTATTAAAATCAAAGAAAAATATTACACAAAAATGAAATTGAAATATTTTTTAGTTTTTAAATTATGTAATTTTAATCTGATATATTTTTCGAAAATGAGTAATTGAAAAAAAAAACTAAAGCATGCTTAACACCAACGTAAGCAAGTTTTACATAAAAATCTTTACGTTATATATGTTTAACGTAAAGATATATTAAACGGAGGCTTTAATTACTGTAACTAAAATGTAGAATTTCAAAAATTGACTGACATTCCTCTTACTTTGAAGAGCAGATGGTTACATTTATTAATATCAGGCAAAAACCATAGATATCTTTTTATAAATAGATAATTTAAATATGGTTTTGTTTTTCAAATTTATTATTAAGTGATGGCAAGAGTGCGGAATTAAAATTAAGTTATTAATTTATTCGATGTTTCAATTTTGAAATTGTACTGTCATCTAGAACCTACATATATGAAATATTTCAAAACTATGTGCAGGAAAGGAGTCAAGCATCATTTTCAAAATATCTTTCAAAAAATGAAATGCATCAAATAAGATAAAAGTATGCAAAAATCAATAAAAAACTGTTTATTCGTAAAATTTTATAGTAATATTTTTTTAACAAAATCATATATTTTTTTGTTTATATTTATTTGAAAATTCATTGCACTATTAAATTTTTCTAGTTATATTGAAATCAGGAGGTTTATTTCAATCAGAATCGGAGCCTTTTGTATATTGTCGTCAAAAGGGATTTGACAATTTAAAAAGGTCTTAAAATTCTAGTTGTATTACTTTTTTTCTTCCATAAATTGCAAATTATATTATGTTGTAAATTTATATGTTATTCAATGTTGTTAAATATACTAAGGATGGGAATTTATTCATTTTCTGCCTTGAAATATTAGAATTTAACTTTCAGTACACATTTAAAGAACAAATTATATCTTAACATTTAAAAAAAATTAAAGAAAAAAAATTTTCCTCATTCACACAAAAAAATTTATAAGAATTTTAAACAAAAACTACATATTTTACTAAGAAGCTAAATATATATATATATACATAAAGCTAAAATTTGCTACATCTGTATTTTGAAGCCACGGAAAAAGCAAAAGTTTATTGTTTTTAGTAAAAGATTGGAAGCTACTGCCTTGCTAAAACCAATAAGCATTTCCAGCGGGTAATAGTTTAGGTTTCATGTGTCTCTGACCTTTCCAAGCGAATGGTTCAGAAAATGAGGAAATTTTTATCTGAATTCTGTTGACCTTCCTTAGTTTGAATTATGATTTAAATGAATGTATTATACTCTATCGTAATTATAAATCTTTAATTTCTTGCTAATGAAATAAATGCTTGAATTTTAGAAACAATAATTTTGATGATTTATTTGAGATGAAAAAAGATTATAATTTGGTAAATGAATTATCTCTTTGAAGAATCAATTTACAATGATAGCTTTATAAAGAAATATAAAAGTATTGTATTATTTTTAATTGAAATAGATTTTTAAAATAAAAATTTGAAATCAAATTATTTAATATAAAATAATTCGATAAAAAAAAGTTTAATTCCTTAAAATTCTAAATTAATTTTAAAATATTCAGTGATTTTAGCAATATTTTATTATTATTAACCAATAAACTTGTTTTTTACGAGTATACTCGTCATGGAAAAAGTACAACGTTTTGTGTTAAAATTGGTTTTTCACCAAGAGAAATAAATGCCATTTTTTGCATATTCTTTTCGTTCATTAGCAAAAAAGGCTCGTAAGTTTAAGCAAACATATATATGTGATTTTTCAATTTAAAAAAGTCATTTTAATATAAATCAATATAAAAAATAAGTAATTTAGTAAATATATAAAATGTTAAATTAAAAAAAGAAAGTCATTTCATTACAACATAATTTCACTTTGCGCGTACTCTGTATTTGACGAGTACACTCGTCATCGCTCATTTTTTTCGACACAATTTACATAAATATTTTTCAAAGACTTTCGAAAGGAGAAATGATCGAAACAGTTAACCAGTGAATTATAATGACTCGTACATTTTATTATCATTCTATAGACATTTTTTCCAATATTCATTTTTAAATGCTTTATTTCATACGATTGCCCAATATAATAAAATTTAAGTATATCATCTAAATATGGTATTTATGGTTATTTAAATGCCACAACTACTTCATATAACTACCGATATTTTTTCGTTTACCTAGTGTGTA
>JAOUZG010007310.1:27004-40699 GCA_026289955.1 Argiope argentata | reverse complement strand
AAAGTTTTGTGATAGTTCGGATAGGTCAATGAAACATCCTGTGTATATTTAATTATGCGAATTTCAGCTAGGACATTTTTAGGAAAATAATTGTTTGCTACAAAAATATGTAATAAGTATGTAGTTATCTAACATATTGGAAAATAATACACATTGAAAGGAAGGTAGTAAACGAAATAGTTACTCTATTGATAACTTTATAAAAATCAACAAACTGACTAGACAACTCAATTTTTTTAATGAAAACTAAGGTAATAAACATATCCGGATTATGAAATAGGTAATGTACACAATTACCTAAGCTCCACGAGGTGCAAAGGTTTTACTTTTAAGGTAATGTATGATTTGAAAGAACTTCGAACTCTTTTATTTATCCATACCAAAATCATACTTTTAAATCGCATATCAATATTTTCAGGAAATTTTATTTCATGGCTTCAAATTATCCTGTAATTCAGTTTAGTTTAAATTTCTTTGCAATTTTTTGCAACTTTTTAAAATCAGTTGTCCTAGTAAAATTTTCTTAAGAATAATTAATCAAGTTCCTTAAAGAATAACTATCTAAACTCCCAGGAAGGAATTGGGAGGTAGTCTGAAAACCAATCTTAATTCCTTTATCCTTATCGCCAAGTATATTGGTTCCATATTAATACATTTTGGTTAAAAATTTATATTTCTTACCATTTTACTGTGCCAAACGATAATAATGCCACCAAAAAAACTATATTGGAAACTTGACATCTGTTGGCAATATAAAAAGTTATCGATTAGCAAATTTCAGCTGAAATAGAATTTTAATGTACCAAGTTCTACACTATGATTAACGATACAATCTTCAATTGCAAAGAATTTCTTTTCACAGGATGATTAAAAAATCACTTTCAGATCTAAAGAAATCTTCACATTAAATAGTATAAAGAAAATAATTTCTTACACAAACCATGCAATATATGGGAAGAAGAATTCTTTGAAAAAATAGTTGCCAGTACTGTACCTTATGCACAAAAAATGATCAAGGCGTTGAAAATGGTACCCTTATTTTAATAAATAAATTAAATTTTCAGAGTGTTTCATATTGTATGTCATTCGTTTTTGTACGTTCAGTTTTTACTATACAATCATTATTGAAATTTTACGTAATATATTTTCCATACGTTAGGAATAATTATTAAATTTTTTTGTTTCTCCTCCAAAAGCACTAAAATGTTTCTTATCGGTAATTTCAGTTACAATACAAATATTTTTCAGATTTTTTTAATTCTAAATATAGCTTCCAATGTCTTTAGTAATCTGTATATAAATATGAAGAAGTTTTATTTCATATATATACTACATTTTCATTAAAATGATTCAAATATTTATTTGAACACTTGAGATCACCAGTAAAATGTTTTTCTAAACGTAATCCAAATTAAAAATCGTTTCTGTGAAAAAAATTCCTTGTTCTTTGATATGTCAAGTAATTTTTGTAAAGTAAAACAAATATGTCGTCTTTATGTGTAAATATATATTAAGAAAACAACAACTATTCCTAGAATCGTACTGTACTATTATTAGTCCATTTTATTTTGGAAGCAAAATTTGATCATATTTATTTTTCTAGATTTGACGTTATACCCAAAATATTTCAAGTTTTAAAAGCAGTTTTAGTCGAAATGTCTGCTTTCGAGATAGGTCTGAAGAAATATATCATGTCCAGTAGAAGCATCAGTCGTAACCTGTAACATATTCTATGTCAGGTTTTATGTCATTTTCTGTAAATATGCCAACGCCGACTTCATTGACGTATCTGAATACATTTGAATTTGAAATCAAGGTATCTGAAAATCGACGCCATACCTTCAGAAATCATGAAGTAAAAGTGACACTTTGTAGAAAAAGAGCATACGATCCAACATCTAAAGGATTCTTTAAAAAATAATAATAGTTTAAATTGTATAATGATTTGATCTGTTTGATAATTGTATCAAAAGGGAATTAAGCTTTAAAATAAGTAATTATCAATAGCAAATAACTCTCGTTGGTTTCAGAGTTTATGAAACATCAACGAATTTATGGAAACAGAGATTCATTAAATACGAATTTACGAAACATGATCGATAATAACACTCTTAAGAAAATATTTCAAAATTAGCCGCCTTTGGTGACCAGTCGGTTCGCCAGTATTAATGCTTGCCAAAATTTTCATATAATATTTTATGTAGCTGTGTCTCATAACAGGTTTATCACCAAAATATTTTTAAACCAAACAAAATTTGATAATCATGTAATTCATTTATAGTATTATTCATTATTATTTTCTTCAGATGGTCTGTTCACTGTACTACTCATCTTTCTCTTTCTATCCGAGCAATGATATTCCCGGAATTGATATTTTACTTAAATGTTGGAGGGAAAGGTCTAAAATTCTATGTTTTTATAGAATAAGGAGATTCAAATTTTCATAAATGTAAACACACCAAACAAATAAAGACACAATTGGTTTTCAAGAGATGCGAAAGTTTCAAAACAGCTTGGAAAATGCGGTGCACAGAGGAAATAATGGTGAAACACACACTCCCTTCTTTTCTTTCCTATCCTTTTTTTCTTCACTATTTTTCTTTCTATAACCCTTTTTTTCGCTTTGTTTTTCCCTGCTTTGTTTTTTCGCTTTTTTCTTCCCTGCCCAGACTTTATTTTGAGCAGGCATAGATTAAATATTCATACCGACTAATAATAAAAGCAACTATTTTCTTTCTTTTTTAAACATCCCGTTATCTATGAATGAACCCCAACTGACTTTGCGTATTTCTTTCTAAACAAATCATAATTTATTACTTCCTGCTATCTAACTCAGTTGGTGTGGGGGAAGGAAATGAAGATTTTTTGGCGGGAAAGTAAGAAAAGTGTCGTTTTAACTCTTTTCCATGCATTTTTTGAATTTTTTATCTCCATAAGAACCATCCTCGTGTCTTAACGAAAATATTTTTTAAAAAATTAGCCGAATCGGTCAAGCCGTTCTCCAGTTTTGCGCTTAGCAACGCATTTCGAGTTGCATTTTTATTAATATAGATATAAATCTAAATTATTGCATTTGATAAGGGTTTGAAGTATAAACAACAAATCTTCTTATCTTCTAATAACATAAAGAGTAATAATTTTGATTACAGTTAAATATTAATTACTTTAGGTAACAAACACAAATAGGTAGGGGATATGGCTATTCCTATCTATGGCAGGATGTGTTTCCTACAGGAACTGTTGTTCCGTGGCTAGTGATGGCCCTTACGATTCAGTCACACTTATCGTCAGTGTTGCTGTAACGGCGGTCAGATCATTCAATATTATTATCAGTGTGCCTTAGGACGTGTCGGAGAGGCAGTGATATGACTATAATAAACGTACTATTGTGAAGCAAAATGAGTTTATCTGGGTTTGATGAGTTATCTGGCTTCGAGAAGTTTTTAGACGAGTCGATTTTGATAGGATGGGAGGTAGGTATGAATCAAAGTTTTTCTATCACGAGGCGTTCCTTCCCTTCATAATTCGCAACTGAAGATATGTTAATAATGAGAAATAAATAATTACCGAATTCAACTCAGCTTTTCTCATCACAGCCTTATAATTTCGGCGTTATATGGTTATTTGTTAAAGCATCCCTCCCTCTCAACAATTACACTCTTGTATCTGATATTCATTGTTTTTTGTTATTTCTCTCAAGAAAGCTTTTTGCTATTTCTTCAAGTAAGATAATCATATGCACCATTTGATTAACTTCTCCAAAGCCTCACATTATTACAAATGAAGGACTAAAATGCAATAGTTTGGCAAAGAAGTAACATGTCGTAGATCGTTAGGATCAAAGACATCCAAAAAGAATCTTAACATAGCAATTGTGTAGGAATTTCACAAAAAAATTAAGAAGAGTCTTTGAAAAAATTTACTACAGAGATAATATTGCAATTAAAGAAATTGAAAATTACGGCTTTGAGCTACCAAGAAACACCAAAAAGCCTTGCCATTCCCATTTTGCCTACGTCATCATCATTTCTTTCTCACACCGACTTTATTCTGAACTGAATTTACCGAAAAAAATATTCGTAATAAACAGTTTCGCTTTTTTCCCTCCTAAATGTTTGTAATCAGTTCAATTATTAAGTAATACCTTCTTTTATCTAAACGCATTCTCTTTCATTGCTCATGCTGTTACCTCAATCAATCCCTATTATGACTTCATTATGACTTTTGTATTTTTTTCATTGTTTTACAAATGGTTTTTATCATGTTAGAACATGATGTTTTGGGGATAAGGTTTTTGGCGTCAACAAAAATCCGAAGGCAAAAAAAAAAATAATCTGCGTGAGGATCTCAAAAAAAAAATCAGCTTTTAATAATGCGTTGCCATTGAATTTACAAAAGATCAGATTTTTAAAAAATACGCAAATGACTACCGCAAATAAAACCTAGAAAAATGTCATTTTGAGCACGAGATAATATGAAATAAAATAAATAGGAAATGTGATTTTTTAAAAAAACAATAAAGACGAGACAAAAAAATTTGGACCATTTGCAATACTAAAATGACTCATTCAACGAAACAATTAAAATGAATAAAAAATATAATTGAACTCGCACAAGCACGTGGTGCTTGGCTGTTCAAGAAATTATGTTCTGACATGAAACATTGAAATATGCATAGAAGATTTCATTTCATTTTGTGTTATTTTCATTTCAAGAGTTATTCTGGCGCTTTGAATTAGAGATAAACTTAGTTGGCACAGTTTAACTTACCGATTAGTTCTCGTACCATAAAACTTCAAACCAAACGATCATATCCGAACACTAGGAATCATCTGTGGCAAACTTTTGAAATCAGTTATCAAGAAAGCAAAAAACCATTTTTCTAAATGTAATTTTGTGTCTAACATGCAATACGATATTTGAGAAGGTGTTAACGAAAATACACTGATACTAATAGAAATTAATGCTTGAAAATTCAACAAAGAATCAAAGTGTTAACAATTCATGAAAGTTTTATTTTCAAATGGAAACGGTAAGATAATAGGGAGGAAATAAACAAAAATCGAAAATTAAACACACCTTTTTATGTTATTATATATAAAACCGTTAAAGCACGCTAGCCGTTAATAATAGATTACTTTGCTAATCTGCAGATTAACTTATTTGTTCCCTTAAAGCGTGGAATTAAAGGGTTTCCGCATTTTAATTAGGTAATGTGCACATTTGTAGATTCAATTCAAAAGTTCATTTCTTGGTGAAGGTATCAGTTTGAGAATTAAAGTACATGACATAGATGCAGCAAAATCTAATGTCCTCTGAAGTTTCGTTCTGGTTCTTAATAAACGAAGGATGGGTTTTATGAACTTGTTACCAGATATTTTAAAACAATCGTAAGTGAGATTTAAATTCAGTGTTTGCAGAGAGACATTTTTAACAAAGAGGATATCCCTCTAGTAGAAATAGCTTTAGGTTCGATAGGAATAGATAAATTTTTTGGTGCCTGGTAGAGTTTCAAAAAATGTTACGGCAAATATAAATGTGCCAGAAATGTACATAATTGTCCCAAAAACTAATTAGTATGAATTCAAAGTATCACAAATCTTTAGATTTCACTTATAAGTAATATAATTTTATCGTATGTTGCTCAAATTCATATCCTTAATAATAATAATATGTTAAATCGTTTGAGTTTTTTGTATTTTAGTTTTTCACTTGATTTATGATTGATGTTACTAATTTGCAGTTGGCTTTATTGCATTAACGCGATTCTTTAGATATAAAAAAATACACAATATTTAATTTAAGCATACAAAAACGTTGCTGTTGTTCCAACAAAGATCTTATTTTCACTTTAACGATCTTATTTTCAAGTTAGTAGGTAACATACAGAAGTTTTAGGTAATTCACAGATAAACTAGATAATTTGAGTAATGAAAAAATTTCTCATATTACCTAATTCCAATATTATATATTTTATCACTTCTATAAAGTTAATTTTATAAAAAAAAATTTAGATAATTAAAACATAATCTGAAGTAAAACTAATTACATTTAAATAACATTTAATTTAGCTAAACTGAAAACTAAATTAAAAATGTAATATTTTTTGCCAAATGCTTTTGTATTTTAATTTATTTAAATGAATAAAAAACATTTCATAGCTTTCTTATTAATGGAACCCTTAAGTTACATTAAACAAAGAACTTTAAATAACTAAATCAGCCAGCAAAATTAGGATTTGGATAACTTTTGCAATAATTCCTCACAAAATTAAACTATTCATCAAATATATAATTTACATTGTTGCAAGAAATAAAAAAATATATACCTTGAATAAAGAAGAAAAGAACTTATTCATTCAGATTCGTTTTCTCTAATACAAATAATGAAACTTTGTACTTCCAGCAAAGGAAGAACATAATGTAAAATCAAATACCCCGGATACTTGTAAGGTTTGTCAAGAGAAATGACAAATTTTTTCAATTGCACGCAAAACCAGAAATCTTAATCTGAAAGTCAAATAAGAAAACAGTTTTTTCTTTATCTTTGTTTGAAAGTAAGAACAGAAAACTTTTTTATGTCTTAAAATAAATCAAACAATGACAGCATCATATATTTTGAATTTATCTTTCCCAAATATTTTTTAATGTTATTAACATAAGATATTTAGGAATAAACGCGGGAGGGAGAAACATTTTTCGAATAATACTATATTTCATAAATAAAAACCAATAAAAAAATACGCAATACATTTTGAATTTATTTTACAGAATTTTTTTTAATGTACCTAATTCTTAAAATAAAACCGAAACAGCGCCTATTATCAAGAGTAAATATAGACAGAATAAGTTTAGATATTTAATACAGATTAAATATAGAACTAAACATAAAAGAAGTGATTTGAAAAATAACTAATCGTAGAAAAATTTAAATCCTTTTTTGGTTTAAGCAGTTATTTAGGTTATAGAATTAAAAAAAATTATCGCATTATTCTGTGTAGCCTTTAAAAATCTTTCATTTTTGTTTCAAAATAATTTTTATTTACTCTCGGAAATTCCATTTGCGATATATCTTAAATACAAATAAAGGCTCATATAGTGATTTCATATTTTTCAACTATGCAGTATGCAGAATATAGAAGACAGAGTTATAGAGAATTCTATATTTGGCATAGAATTTCCATTAAAAGAAATGCAAACAAAGATAAATTAATCCTATTTTAATGATCATTATAATAGGTGAACAATTTTTTATAAGAAATTTAAATATTTTCTTAGTATTCAAAAGACTGCTTTCAATGAAGATACAAATGTTTAACTCAAGAATTATATCTAATAATAGAATTCCTGTTTCAATACTTTCCTATTTAAGCTTTAAAATTCAAAAACATTCTTAAGCCATTTTAAACCAGAAAGGAAAAATACATGTTCTTTACAATCTCGTGACTTATGTTGAATGATTGGCCCTTGAACGCTTAAATATGTGAATAATTTATCCAATGATAAAACTCTTTAAAGTTAAGCTAATGCATTACGCCATTCCTTCAGAAAATAAACCTTTTAACAGCGATTATTGAAGAAGTGGAAGGCTTTGGTTTTCGTAATTGAAAATAAAATGCCCCGAGCAAATTAATAGTTACATTAAAATTTTCTATTGAATGTATAGAATTTATTCATTTACAGTTCTCCAATTCTTTACATGTAAAAGTAAGCTATAAAACCTTGATAAATTTAATTATTAAACATTTGATAAATTGGATTTCGATTCTTAAGAAAAGTATGAATGCGCCAAACGACTTATTTCTTAAAAGTAATACTTATTTTTAAGCTTTATTTAAAAGTTTATCTTAATATTCTTAAATTATTACAAGTTTTACTTCTTTAATTTATTATTAGTTTAATTTAAAATATTCTTTTGGATTTTTTGGTACTTTTCCATTAACCAGGTGCAAGCGAAAAATCGCCAATTAAGGTCGAATATCGCCGAATGAAATTTGACGAAAAATCGCCGAATAATGTAGAATTCCGTTGCATGTTTTGTCATTCGCTTCGCTTGGAGACCCGGCTGGCGTTTGGTCCACAATTGGCGGCATTTGCACCTGGATAAAGAAAAAGTACCGAAATTTTAGAATTGAACCTCTCCAATTGCTGGATTTATGATATTACTGTGGGTTGAAAGCCAATCTTTTCTGCAGAGTTCGGCAATTTTTGCTGGCTAATGTATTTATGATTTATACTTAAAGATTCCAGTAGTGATATTATCAAGGGCCATATGATAAAAACTCGCCTCATTTTTGAATAACTGAAATTATTTGCAAACCTGCATGAGAATTGTGATTTAAAAATATTTCAATCTATATGTTGAGGTAAAACATAATAAATACTTTATGAAATCTTTTTCAGATACACTACTTAAAATATTCTTTAAGTTAAGGCACCGTCTTAAACCAAATTTAAGGAAATTAAGTTGTTAATTAATTTTATGATCTTAAAATTTAAAAAATGGTAATACAAATATGCATTTGTAATGCAAAAAATAATAAAAAAACATTAACTATAGAAAGTTTGAAAGTGTGGCGCTAGTTTCATAAGCCAGATAACATCTACGATACCGAAGTCGACATTTGTATTATGTTCGTGTTACTCGGTTACTGGCCCTATCGTCGCAGGTTCGTATCGCGACCTTCAATCGGTACATTGGTGATTTTGGCAACGAAACCTTCCGCAACAGTTGTGGTGCCATCTACCCGCAGCAAAAGTCGTAAAACCGACTTGATGCAAGCAATCAAGCAAAAGCAAGGTCATCAGGCACTCTTGACGCAAGCAAGCAGCAATTCGCCATAACGCTTGGCACTATAAAAACCGTTCGTCCCTCTTCCGACTCACTGGTGGGGGAGTACTGTGGAGCTAGCTTCATAAGACAGATAACATCTACGATACCGAAGTCGACTTTTGCATTATGGTCATGTTACTCGGCTACTGGCCCTAGCGTCGCAGTTTCGTACCGAGACTTTCATTGGGTACAAAAGTCTAGATTTTTACAATGAGTATTGAAAAGTGCATCAGTGTAAATAATCAGATCTTTACAAATATGATAAAAATGAAGTGGAATAATTTAAACACTAGCAAAACAATAAATAGTGTAAACAAAATTTATTAATTAAAGGCATTCAAGTCTTTTAGAAAGTATCCTTGTATCAGGAATGAATCTTCCTAGATTTTTCCTCAAAGTTAACTCAAGTCTGCATATTTCCCTACCCCTACGGATTAGAAATCTTTTACGAAATAATTTTACAGAAGACTTAACTTTTTAATAGATTATGAGGGATTGGGTTCACATTTCGTAATTTTAATTAACTTCAGAATAAAATATTTATTTTTATTAAAAACTTAACAAAATATTCTAATTTACCACTTGTAAGCTACAACAATGAAGTTTAATTCTATCCTTTATATTTAGCTTTTTTTCCTTTCATTTCTGAATAGCACGAGGGGAATTCTAAAACTAAGAAACTCTACAGGGGGAAAACAATTTCCTAAGGCAGAATACCTCCAAGGATTCAGTAGAGAGAAACTAATTACAACAACATTGCATATAAAATGAGATTCTTCACTGGAGTGGTTTAATTTCCTTTACATATTTTCTTAAATAAAGGGAGAAAATGTCAAAAATAACCTAATTTTTCTAGTAGTAAGGTTTGTTAAGAAACATCAAAGAGTGTCTATATCACTTGTTTTCACCATATGCCAAAAATCTTAAAATAATGAAATGCAGATTGAAGTTATGAGTTATCCCGAATTACTAATTACAAGAGCAAAAGTTGGAAGAAATTCAGTCATTCAAGACTGCCTAAAATATCTGCAAGAATTTCGGAATAAAATACTTCTATTTTACCATTATTATTCTTTTCGCTTACTTTAATTATTGGGTTGGGAAATGAGTTCATAGCGTTTTTAAATTTCTTTTATTTAACAACGATTTGTTAGCTGTTTGGCAAAGGCAAAGTATTGATTCGATAGAAATCTTTCTGCTCTACAAAACTATGTTAATTGTATTTTAAGTGATTTTTTTTAGTTTTGAGGCTTAGAAATGGAATACCCAGGAGGCAAAAATTAACATTTTCGACACCTGCTCTTCTTTGCTTTTCATCGAGGTCAAAAAAGTAGCCAAAGCAGCCCGGGACGATAGGTGGGAAGAGGTTGTAAACAGCAACGGCGATTATATAATTGATTAACTTATTGATATAATTATAGTTTTTTGTTTAAATAAAAGTCTTCGATAAAAACGCTACGAACTTATTCCCCAACCCAATAGGAATATTCTACATTGTAAAAATGATTTTCTTTTCTAAGGATCTGTCAAATTAAAATCTAGAATTGTTCTTGCGATCGTTCATCTACTTTATTTAAGATTATAGTCAGCTAATTTCCAGCAGAAAGCACCAAAAAAATATTCAGATTATCCCATATAATGCAGTCTGTGTTCAATACTTTTCTTTTTCTACCAAAAAAGTTATTGTCATTGAGTTACCCATACAAATTAGTTTGAAAGGTTAGAGAATAAGAAATTGCAAAAATTATCTTTTTATTAAGTAACTGCCTTTTTTTTGTTGCAATAAATTTCTATAATTTTACGAGACTGGTGAAAACAGATAATGGAAAATTCTGGATCAAAATAACTTTTCCTTTTTGGAGACAACTGCAGCTTAAACTAATGAACATAATTAAATCCAATTTCATTTACAAACTTACAGAGACCTGGAGAGATACATTCAAAGTAAAAATAACTAAAGTTATATTCATTCTCAAAAGGAAAGAAGATCGATTTTATTTCCTTGCACACCTTTGTAACCCCCTTTTTAAGCGGCACTTTTCCATTACCCGGGATAATCGCCAAATAATGTAGAATTCCGCCAAATTTCTTGGGTGATTTTTCGCTGGCGCCAGAACAACGGAAAAGCACCTTTTAAACAATATTAGCGATTTGAATTGGAATGCATTCTATTTGTTTCTCTCAAAATAAAAACATTTATGGCTCTTGAATTTAAAATCTCTAAGAATTGTATTTCTAAATAATTTATAACTAAATATCAATTGTTTTTTCTTTCAACTCAATTTTTAAACCTTCTGATTCCAATTACCGATTATGCTCTAAGTTTTTGCCTGTTCTGGAACGTGTTTCTGAATATTTTATTTGAAATTTATAACAGAAAATAATTTTTGTTGCAAGTTTGGAAAAGCAAATTTCCGAATTAGAATCATTATCGATAAATGTTCGGCAACAAGCAAAAAGGTTGAGGTGCCAAAAAACAATACAAGTGTTGCCCAAGCTTGAAGTTCATTTATCAACAGTTGATTTAATCAGCATGTAATTTAAAGAAAAAAATAATTTTCTGGTAATGTAAAATTACGAAGATTAATCATAAGATAATAAAGGAAGTGCCAAGAATTTTCATGCCTGAGTACAAAAATTATTGAATAATTTTGTAGCTGTTACTTCAAAATGCTAAATTTTATTTACTTGGATAAAAACTAATGTGGAATTTTGAAAAACTTCTTCTTAAATAACAAAAAAGAACCTCAACTTCATTATATTTTATCATAATTTTATAGAGACACATCCTTCAGAACAGGAATAAGCAAATATTCAATTTTAATTCTCTTCAAATCGTAGGAAAATTATACACACTTTAATGTAACTAAACTTAAGATTCATTTATTTAAACTGCATAAAATGCATAGTATTTATTTTACCATTCTTACCCGTTGGATATTAAAACCATTTTGTCCGATATGCAAGATCGATATCACGAAGAAATAAAATCTCTTAAATGTATTTAATTACCCCGAAAAATTTAATTAGTTTAATTTAATCTGATCAGAAACCGAATATTAATCAATTATTTTAAAGGACTTTCTAGAGAATTTTGATAATTCCTAGAGACATTTAATAGCCTGATGATAAATCAACCACTAAATTCACCTCAGTCTTAATCCCGTATTTATACATTAATTAAATAGGGATCAAAGTTTTATTTATTCATAAATATCTCTTTCGGTTATAATTGGAACTTAGAATCACCAAAGATAGCAACATTTGTGAGATATGTGGCTATATTATTTAAGATCATAAAAATAACTGTAACAGAAACACAGCAGTTATTTATGGATATTTATGGAAATAATACCTCATTGAATACAACTTACCAAGGGTGGTTTCGATGATTTAAAAATGAAGATTTAGCCCATTGACTGCCAGACATATTTAGAGCATCTTGCCCTGGATGCCAAGGTTTTATTTTGAAGAATACATGAAAGTTTACGAAATATAATTATATTAAGTTGCTAATATAATATTGTAATAGCATTTACAGTAATTTTTATTGAAAAAAAAAACACTACGAGATAACTCGTAGCTGGCTCAATGATAAAAATTCCTCTGCTGGTTGCCACTTACGAGTTATCTCGTAGTGTTCTTTTTTTAATAAGAATTGCAGTAAATGCCAGTACAATATCATATATATATATATATATATATATATATATATATATATATATATATAGTACAAAGGAAAAGACGTAAGGAGACTAGGTATTTTTGTCCACAGTGCCCCGAGAAGTCAGTACTTTGCGTTGATCGTTGTTTTAGATTTTATCATATTCAGCCACAATAATAAAAATATTTTTAAAGTTATATAATACTTTCATATATATAAATATAACTATTATAGTCTAATCGTCTAAGTTATAATTTTTATAATAAAAATTGAAAATGAATACGTTTTTTTACTCCATATAAATTTTTCATTCACCTTTTTGAAGTATTTTTAACTAAAATGGCCATTTGTAATTAATCTAAATTTGCAGCACGCACTACGAGATATCTCATAGCTGGCAGTTTTGATACACACGCTTAATATGAGATATCTCGTAGCTGGCAGTCAATGGGATAATATTCTTAATAAAAAGAATGATAAACCATCAAATAATCGAAAATAGGAATTTCTAAGTATAATTTAATGAAATCATCGATGTTAACAATAAAAGCTATAGTTGATCAATTCGAATGAAGCGTTCAATTTGAATAAAATTTAATATGAATCCAGATAGACGAAATTCACGGCGAAAGTTTACCAGGGCGACAATTTACATCCCTAAGTTGCCAAACAGATGAAGAAAACTTTAATGTCATTTTGCTGGAATGTATTGCCTCATCTGTCGAATTCTTCAGATGTTTTGCCTTCAAACTATTATTCATTTCGTTCCATAAATAGATAGACAATTTACATCCATAATAGACAATTTACATCCCTAAGTTGCCAAACAGATGAAGAAAACTTTAATGTCATTTTGCTGGAATGTATTGTCTCATCTGTCGAATTCTTCAGATGTTTTGCCTTCAAACTATTATTCATTTCGTTCAATAAATAGAGTTTATTATGGAAGGGTTTTGATTATCATTCAAATATCAAAAATTGATCACATCTAAGCACTAAAACTTTTTTTTTCTTCAAACTATTCACTCGCTGTCCAGAAGATTGAAAAATGTTGCTATTTCTGAAAGGAAATATTTTGAATACATTAACCTTTAATTTTCGTAGCAAACGATTGTCTTTAATAAAGTAAAAAGAATAAAAATGAATTGAAGATTAATTCCAATTATGAATTAAAGATTGACTCATTATTAACGTAAGTA
>JAOUZG010007310.1:7966-18758 GCA_026289955.1 Argiope argentata | reverse complement strand
TTTTTTTTTATTCTAGTTCGTTTTGTTTCTTCTGTTTGAATTCTTGCGTAGCTGATTAGGAATGGACAGTCAAAGAACGGTTTTAATGGATTCCCAGTGGGATGCAATTTGTCAAAGAGCTGAGGGTTTGTCTTTGAATAGTGGAAGCACAATAATTATTTGCATTCCTTTCGAAACAATTGATCCTAAGTATGAATATTTTGAAGAATCCGAAATTGGAATTCCAAACGATATTTCTTTGGGCCATTTAAGTTAAACTAGTTGCTAGCCAAGTTTAAAGTTTGTAAGGGCAATTAAATGATATGTTTAATGCTTGGTTTGTTGGGGTTCTTTTTTTTGTTCTTTAATGGAGTTTGATCTCTTTGGAATTTTACTTGAAGGCATCAGAGCATTTTGTATTTAAATCGACATTTATTTTCTAAATTGGTATGCTGATTTTCTTAGCACGAAGATTAATATAACATTGTTTTGTTTTATGAGCCAATCTCAACGAAATTGTATTTAAGTAAAAATGATAAGATAGATTTCAATATTTCACTTAAAAACGGAAATATTAAGAAAAACAATGATAATAGCTTCATATATGTTATAATAACCAGCAGGAATGGTTTGCTTAGTAGCTTAGAAATATTTTGACATAATAAAAAATAAAAAAAACTATGCATAATTTTACCACTAATAAAGTATTGTTCCTTTTAAAAAACAACCGATTCAAGATTTAAAATATCCTTCAGTGCCTTCTCATAAGAATACAATATATGGATTTAGTTTTCTTTTATAATTTAAGAAATATTATAGTGTGTAAAATAACAATTTGAAGAAAATAAAAGATGTTTAGCAAAGAATTTGAGCTTTTCAAAAACCATTCAATTAGGGAATCATCAAGCATTGCAATTATATTAAATTATCCTGGTCTACCCTTGTTATATGAAGAAGCTCAACAATAGGGTAAGATATCGATTCCAAAATGTCTGATCATAAAAGATTTGGGATAAAAATTATGATGTCGAAAAGCGATCTTTTACTTCACTTACTAAAAATTTGAGCTTTTCAAATACCATTCAATTATATAATTATCAACCATCGCAAGTACATTAAGTTATCATGGTCTATCCTTCTTATATGAAGAAACTCAACAATAGGGTAAGATATCGATTCCAAAATGTCTGATCATGAAAGATTTGGGATAAAATTATAATATCGAAAAGCGATCCTTTATTTCACCAACTGAGAACCTCTATTCCTTTCTGCAGTCCTCTAATAATCCATTCTGCATTTTACTAATGATATCAACTACAACTAAAACAGTTTCATTTCAGTTTTCATTTCAGCGAATCTTCTAAATAGACTGTGAAAGAATACAAATCCAGTATTCCACCAAATCTACCAAAAGTTATGCACATGTTGATTTAAAGCATATTCAATTTTCAGGTGAAATGCAAAAAAGGGGTCCAAGAAGACATAAATAATCTCATAAGATAAAGTAGATTTTGTGGGCAGGGATAAGGTAATATGAATAAACCCAAAAGAAAGAATTGGTATAAATCAGAAACGACGTAAAAATAGCATTCATATCTACTTCTGATATGAAGATACAATTATTTTTTACAATGTTAAAGTATCTATTTGATAATGCATATGTGTCTAATTAACCACTTGACATACGAATTTATTTAACTTCTTAAATAAATGACACATCCAATATTAAACATTTATTCTTATTTTAATTTTTATAATAATGTAACGAGTTTTAAGATAATGAAAAGTTTCTAAATGATTCTGGCATTTTAAATTACTGAATACTTTTACTTAATTGCTGGTTTAAAATTAATAATTCTATAATTCGATGCGCGTGTCAGAGACGTCATTGTATGTGAAGTGGTTAAATAACTGCATTCATTTTCATCTTTATATTAAATTTTTTTAGTGATGGCACAAAATTCAATCTATTGTTTTATATAGAATACATTTTTTGTTTTTTAATTGATATCACTAGTAATTTGTTTCTTTCCCCCTAATTCTAAAATCTATTTTGTGTTTGAAACAAAATGGAATATGAAGATAGATAATATTTCTTAGAAGTTTAAAAATATTTTGTCGATTTAATTTCTTTAGAATGAACATCAATTGTCTTTTTTTAAACTTACTTAACTTCTAGGTATGGGAATTTAATTATTTTTACTTAATTCATTATTAAGCACATTAAAAATGTCAAATAGTTTTTTAAAAGAAACTATTATTAATATTCAATTAAACATGTATTATGACCATAAAAAATGAATGAATATAAATACAAAGGCAAATACTAATATTATCTTTCACTTTTTTTCATGAAATATCGATAAACAACGATTTGTTTTCATTTCCCAAGCCATTTTTTATCGAATTTTCGTATCTCTTTCTTCTAGAAAAATAAAGATAAATATATTCATTATGCTTCATTTAATTTGATTTGATTTTAGACGAAAGCTTCCGTTCTGAATAGTGAAACAGCATTCCAGAATACATTTATTTCAATACATAAAGATTGGAAGGAAAAAATTCTACATCGACGAAAAAAATTGTTAATGCACTTTTCGTGTCATTTTTATACGAGACGAAGTTTTAATGTAATAAAGAGAAAACGAACAGAGTTAGAAATTACTTTGAAATAAAAAAATTCAGAGACGAAATTTGCAAATTTAAGCTTACGAAAATAGAATTGGAAAAACATAAATGTCTTTATACATCAAAAATAAGCTTAAAATAAAACTAATTTTTTAGAAATAGGAAATAAAAAATTATCACATGCTTTATAATGAAGATTATCTCCCGCCTCCAAATAAAATTCTTGACCTTGGGTAAGGCGGTGAAGGTCAATAGAGCTCATATTTTATTTTTAGAGTTTAATACAGAATATTTGTTTTGTAGCCTAGTTAGTAGAACCAGTGCAAGCATGTTAATTATATGGCAATTTAGAATTAATGATTATTTAATATTGATCCTGGTCTTAATTTAGCGTTTTATTTTGGCTTTTTTTCAGGTTTATTAATTCACAAGTGCCAGAAAAACACATATTTATTTGGGTATTATTTTCCACTATTTGTCTAAATCAAAATTTGACATGGTAACTAAAATTACAAACTCACATATCAAATTCATCAATTTCAGCAATTGAAATTTTGAGTTATTGCTTTCGTGTACATGCGACTGATAAAAATTTAATCCCTTTATGGCTTTTGTTTTAAATTTCATATGGATCTATATTTTAGATGCTTAACATATGTATCTAATTTTATTTAAATAGCATTTTCCGTTTTAAAATTATTATTATCTATTCCACTCATCATTATCTATTGCAAAATTTTAATATCTATTGAAATATTAAAATAATTTCACACCAAAAAAGAAAAATCAAGACATTGATTCAGCAATCATTCATCTTCCCCCAAAAATTATAACACACAAAATAAACTAGAAAAATATATTAAGTAAGTCATATCAGACCCTCCGACCCGCCAAAAGGCACTCAGATTTAAACCATAAGTCTGAATGATCGGATCGCGGAAAACAGCAAAACTAGCGGGAACTGTGGTTGAGTCTTAAGGACCATCATCGGCCATAGTACAATCCTTCCAGTAGGAAGTACGTACCGTCATCGATGGGAAGAGCCAAAACCTCACATGTCTGCGCACCCTACAGGAAGGCGAATTACAACCACTATGCATGAAACATCTCATTTCGAGGCCACTGTACAACCTTTCCAGTAGGAAGTATATCCCTTTATCGACGGGAAGATCCTACCCCCCCCCCAACTATTAGTGTATCTTCCAGGGTAGTGAGATCCAACCACCATGAAAATAAATCTTGTTAAATGTTATATGCAAGCTAAATATTTTGCATTAAATTAATCTATAACATATATATTTCGAAGTTGAAATTGTTGTAATAACTTAGGTTTGATTTCTCACACAAGTAACTGAAAATTTGTTTTCGCTTCCAAAATTTATTTAGACTTGTAAATACAGGAAATAAAATAAATAGGATTTCATAATCTTATAACAGTTCTTAGCCTTCGTAAAGTGTGCGCTATTGACCAACTGGATACTGACAGCGAGGGAATATAATTGTTGGAAATCTACTTCTAAAATTAATCAAATCCATATAATTAATTTCTATATTTATTTTGTGCTGCCTTTTATAAATATTTTATACTTTCTGGTTTGCCAAATATTGAGAAAATGTTACGAATGTCAAAAAATTGGAACTCTCTATTTTGGAGAAACACCCCGAGTCCGAACACGAATTTTTGACAGTTCATCTGTTTGTAGATACGATAAGTCAAAGGCGTTTTGAGACAGATGGGTGAAATTTGGTATACGGACTTGCGACCGAATCTATAGAATTCTATTAAATTTTGAACAAAACCTACTCTCAAGAAATTTGGTTGTATTTTACGAGTACGAATGAACTGATAAACTACAAAACTTAAAGAGCTAGTAGGTAAAGATACAGGTTTAGCGTCTAAAATATAGACATCAAGTTTTGAACAAAGTCGGTCGAACAGTTAACAGTTATTTAAATTATAAAAACTGTCTTTTAAAACAAATTCAGCCGCTTTATCCACTGTCTTATTAATCCACTGGCTAATAATGACAGTGGATAAAACGAAGGAAACCATTAATCTTATATTATCCGTTGCATCCACTGGCTTATCAAATTTTATATATATATATTTTTTTTTGTTTCCCATTTTCTTATTAATCATTTTATATATTTCAAGAAACTTTTTTAAGTTTCAATTCTTAAGCATAGAAGTTAATTCAAGTTTTAAGTTTCAATTCTTGAGCATTAAGTTTATTTCAAAGGAGGTTTTTACTGCATTAGTAATTATCAGAAAATGTTAAAGAACAATAAGAAAAAAATCTGAATTTCCCCATTGTTGAACATTAGAGATTTTTTTAAAAAAAATTCTGAAAGTATATCTCCATTTTATCAAACGTTCTAGCATTGTCAAATCTTCTAGTTCTTGCACAGAAAACTAATGACAATGATGATATTTCAAAATTCGCATTATTTATAATACCAATAAATCAAGCTTTCAGATATGATAAAGTAAGCATTTCACAAAGCATCAACATTTAAATAAATAGACAAACTGCATATATGTGGCGATAAACAAAGATGTTAAATAATGTTAAAAATAAAACCAATCATGGAAATACAGACATTTCTTGATAAGAATATTTATCAAAAGCTTCACCACATAATAAATAGAAATACATTTATATTCCGATAGATCTCTTTCATGTATTGTGAAGCTTCTTAAGAAATAGCATATTTTTCTAATCTATCTATTTATTTGTAAACGCTTCTCTTTTTGAATGAGATAATATTATGATTTATTACTGTGAATATTTGCTAAAAGGCAGTGGATTATATTAATATTTTAACATATTTTTATTTAATTCATAGCATTATACTTTCTTAAAAAAGTACTCCATAAATAATCTAAAGAATAGCCTACATAAATAGATATTAAACAAATTCTTGCCAAAAATAATGTTATATATATATCTATTGTGTCATCTAAAATAACATGATTGTATATAATATGAATACAATACTAACTGTCATCTTTTAATCAGCAAAAACGCCTCAGCAATCGTTTTTTAATTGTTTCTTTAACAGTTATTTCACAAAGATATACAATTAACGATCAAATGGCGGCTTCCTTTATTTTATTAGGATGCATACTACTATCATGCGTGGAGCTGAAAATTAGAACTTTTAGTATTTCCTTGGCCCATGTTTTATTGCAAAAGGGAAGGGCTAGCATAATTACTATTACACAGTTGGAGAGCGGGTGAACTTCTGCTAGTTTAATAATTCAAAATATGCCTGTAGTATGCAAAGTGCTGCCGATTTCAGAGATTCAACAGTCAGATTCTAGGTTCATTGATTTATCAGCATACTCTGTAGTGATAACTGCACAGAATAATACACGATGTCTCCAGTAAAACGCATTTTAGAAGTAGAATGTACTTTGATAATCACATCGAAAGCGCATCACCACTGGACTGCAATTGATTGACGATATGCAGTAGGATGCATGCAATCATACTTCTGTTTTTATTCATTAATATAAAGGGTGTGCCAAAATTAACACAAGATTTGAATTTGCCGCCATTTTTGCAGTAACTTGTTAGCAACCCTGAAAATGAACAATATCATAGCTGTGAGTTTAGGGTTAGTAAAAATGGAGCGTTACACGATACTGCAACGTGTTTTCATTATTGAACAATATTAAGAAAATAATGAAAACCTGGTGATCACATTTAAAAATATCGAAAATTGACCCCGAAGGTTGTGTGATTCAACAACGTTGGATTTCTTTTTATGGGCTAATTTTTAGTCAAAGATCTTTGCCAACAAGCTCACATGTAAAGAGGAAATTGAATGTTTCATCAAGGAATTTCAACCACATGGAAAATTGTCATGAAAAATTTCAACAAAAGAGTGCATATGTGCCAACAAAGCCGTGGAGGCCATTTGCCCGATGTGTTATTCCATAAATAGCCCTATCTTATGTAATTAATGATTCTATAAAAAAATACCAATCTTAAGATTACTACCTGTGTTTTACATTTAATTCAAATCTAGCGTTAATTTTGGGACACCCTTTACATTCGAATCTGGTAAGGACACTTATATCATCCAACTGTGATCAAGATACTTACTACAGATGGTTATTTTTTTATTGTAGCATCTTTCAACATCTGGTGACAATTTACAAGTCAGCATTTAGATAAAGTTTTGAGTTTGTGCCTGCATTTTAGATGACAATGTCGTCCTTTAGGTGAATATTTTCGTATAATTGACTCATTTCTTCAAGTTGACTATTGCTAGGTGTACATTACTAGACGCGTTCAGAATTGCTTTGAAGAACATAGGATGTTTTACACAATAGTTTAGGCAATATGTTTTATTGAATTTAGAATGTATTGAAATGAGAACCCAGAGTGTTGCAGATCTGTATAAAAAACGGCGGTTAGAAACATTAGTGAATTTGTTAAAAAATTTTCCCGGTGGTATGCTAAAAGGATGTTCAGCGAAATTTAGAATTAGATCAGGACATATGATGAGGTTGTTCAAATATTTATATAAAAATTTCTCTAGTAATTTTGCATTATGATGTTCTCATAACAGTAGAACAAAAAAATTCAAAAACAATTTCATTCATTAAGCTATGTTAAATTAACTATGAACGAAAAATTCTCTCACGAAAACGATGCTAAGATGTAGACTTTATTGTCTATGAAAACACGTATTAAATATTCACAATATAAGCTACAAATTCACAGAAAATTAACTATTTGATCCACTTATATCGGTTAACAGCACAGCTGTAGCAAGTGCGTCGAAGAAAAAAGACGCTTTCTCAAGCTAAGCCAACCAACGTATCACGCTCTCCAAACTGTTCAGATTCCCCTCCTTAAGCCTCACCTTTTAAATACCGGCCCACTAATGTGGGCAGGATAAATTCAGAAACGGCGCGCTCGTTCTAGGGAAGTCTGGAAATTTCTCCAACATTCTATAAGAACAAATCTTTATTTCTTAACTTCTACAACACATTTTAGCTTGTAGTAAAAACCATTAGCGACCTCATTTCGTTGCCAATATGCCTACATCGCCAAATTAATCAAATATTACGATTTTCTGTAGTCAATTCCCTTAGAACGGTCTTTTCCCACTGACGCACGATTCCATTACAATTAATTTTATACACTTAAACTATTTAAAAATATTTACAATACTTACATCTAATATATACAAAATTCACAACAATATATACCTATTCTGATCTAGGAAAACTATTTAGACGAGCAAATATTTTGAGCGAAATGAAATTAGAAAAATCTCTTACTTCAGGCTTGACAGAATGCACTGTAAAAAATCCAGCATTTCGTTATATAGCAAGGGAATGCGATCTAGTTAAGTCAACATAGTTACGTGCAAAAGGAAAAATGTTAATCCAAAAGTCAAATAAAAATATCATTTTCTTTGTCTTTGTTGAAAGACAGAAATGCGGGCTTTTTGATGTTTTAAGTAAATCAAATAGTAGCTGCATTGTTTTTCCATCTCTCGGGTACTCCTCCTGTGTATATAGTCACTCTGCCATTTCTGAAGTACATAAAATAGCATTGAAAAAAAATTAAATCTTTCGAATAAGCCAATATATTGCCGAAAGAAACAGCAAAGCTCTAGAGAACAAATATTAGAACAGTACATTTTATTTGGCAAAAAGATATTTGCATTGTTTTTTTTTTTTTTTTTGTAGAAGAGTCATGTCAAATCAAATTTATGCACTTTTATACCTTATGGAATTCATTGTTTAGATGTAATTAGAAAACTAAATTCATAAGAAGAATTTTCGAATTTCTTATAGTTTCTCTTTTGTTTATTTATATTTATTCAATAAATTTAACTAACTTACTTCTTGAAGATATTTCTCAGTCTTTTATTTTAATCTTTATATTTCTGGGATTCATGTTTGAAGTGAATTTAGAGACAAACAATTCTAAGAGCTAACAATGGAATTGAATATTAGAATAATATTTTTATGATATTATTGTTTTTAGATTTGAAATAGGACAATGCACTTTACTTTCTAATCCAATACAGTATTTTTCCTTTAAACGGGAGAAGCGAAAAATCACAAAAGAAATTTGGCGATTTTTCGTTTTAAAATCACAGAAGAATTTTACATTATTTTACAATTTTTTGCTTGGTCCGGCTAACGTAAAAGTACCTCTAAAATATTGTATTTTCAATTATTGATAGTATATATATTAATAATTCACATTCAATTATGTATATTATTAAAAATACTTAAGTGAAAGATTCCTTTATAAAATATAAAAACCTTACTTCAGCTTTTTCCAAATCATTTAAGAAATGCACATTTGCCAAATTTTTATCGTGTCAGAACATGATGTTATTTTGGGAATGAGGTAGACAAAAATCCGTAGGCGAAAAATTGAAATTTTATTACCTGCACGAGCATCTCAAAAACAATTAGCTTTTAATAACGCGTTACCATCGCATTTACAAAAGCTCCGATTTAAAAAAAATAAGTTAATGACTACAGCCAATAAAACGGAGAAAATGTCATTTTGAGCGCGTGATTATATGAAATGAAATAAATAAGAAACGCGATATTTTTTAAAACAATAAATGCGAGACAATTTTTTTCGGATCGTTTGCAATACTAAAGGGACTCATTCGATGAAACCATTAAAATGAATAAAAATATAATTTAACTTGCACGAGCATGCTAAATTGCTCGGCTGTTCAAGAAATCATGTTCAGACATGATACATTGAAATATGCACTGCAGATTTCATTTTAATCTTTAATTGCAGTTGATTTGATTTACGTATCTTTCCAAGTTCATTGATTGGTTGATTTCCTTGAATTCAGGAACAAGGGATTCTTTGTATTAATTGTAGATGAATATGACATCTGACCCATTGAAAGTGACTACAAAGTTATTCTAAGAATCAATGCATATTCCTATTAAAAAAATTTCACCTAGGCCAGAAATAACTGGTAAATGTAAACCCATATATTGTTTATAATCTGTAAGGAATAAAAGCTACCAAACCCCGAGCTCAATCGCTTGGAATTTTTAATAGTACAAATTTTTCTGTGCTCTAAACCCTCAAAGGGATTGAATTAATTTTTCAAGAACTGTCTATACTTTATAAAGTTGCAAGATGTGCAAAATATTGTTAACATTAAAAAAACATATTCTCCTGTTTCTTGGAATAACGCCTTATTTTTCGGGGGGGGGGGGTCATGCCAATTTTCGATTGGTTGCCATCATTTTTCTCCAATGTTTATGCATAAGTACACTTCGAACTTCTTTGACATTTTCATTTCATTTTCTCCATCTCTTTGACATTTAAGTATTCTGATTGATTCTTCTTTTTGCTTCATGGTTTGAATCTCCTCTTTTTCTTTGTATATTTTCAATAAATTTTTGGTTATGTGAAATTATTTTCCTTCTTTTCCCTTTTACTCACTTCATTTAATTTTTCCCCACATAAATTTCATTATAAATATCATGTAATTTTCTATCCATTGTTTCATGTTAACCTTATTTCTTATGTAATAGGAGTTGCAAGTTTCTCTTTTTCAAACATGTCCAGAAGCAAGAGTTGTCGAGTTCGAGAAGTTCGGCCACTCTCCTGCATGAGGTGATCGTACTTATCAATAAATTAAATGTCATTTTGATTTTACCATCATGAAATCAAAAGCAAATCATAATTACATAAATTTAGTGTTGTTCTTTTTAGGATATATACCGTATAATATCTAATTATTTTACGTTTAAAGAATTTAGGAGAAATGATATTGATCAAATGTTCCGATCAAAAACAAGCTTTTCAACAAATTTTATTTATATCAATGGAAGTATAAAATTTATATTTGAAACATAATTTACAAAATACATAAGTAATCATAACTGAAAATCTCAATGATCATGATTGCATAGATTATAATAAACAATGAACTAAATTTGTTTTTGGACATCATATTATCATATTAAGATCTATTGGCTAGATTTTGAACCATTAGAGTTAACCACATGTTTACAGCTGAAGAATGTTTTAAATGATCTAAAGAAATAATTCTAATTCGAAGCTTAACCCCTTGAGATAAGAATTTATTTAATTTTCTAATTAGATGATGCATCCAATTTTGGTCATTTATTGTTAATTTGCATTTTTTTAAATATATGGAGCAT
>JAOUZG010007288.1:0-12745 GCA_026289955.1 Argiope argentata | reverse complement strand
ATATATATATATCTTTATATATAAAATTCTTCTGTGCGTGTGTATGTGACGGAACTCCTCTTAAACGACTGGTCCGATTTTGATATGAAATTTTTTGTTTGTGTTCAAGTGGATTCGAGAATGGTTTAGATTCACAATTCAGTCCACTACAAAATGTAGAATTTTAATTATTAATTAAAAACTAACTTTCCCGCCAAAATAACTTCCTTCCCCCATCGCGAAGTGAGTAAGGTTTTAGGTTTTTTTTTTCTAACAGTGATGAGGTTAGGCTTAACATGTTTCCGATCGATTATTTCAAACGATTTTTTTTTATTTTCATTGCATTTATTGCATTTAAAATTAAGCATTGTTAATTAATAGACCTTTCAGGTTCATTCTGAAGTACTTTTAAGTTAAAATAAAACAGAATAAAGGAAATTCAAAATTTCTAACCGGCCCAACTCATGTGGGAAAAAAAATGCCTTTTCTGTTGATGAAGTTTAACGCATGCGCATTTTGTTGAGAGCTTTATTTAAACGGAGACTAAACAATTGGTTTGCTGTTTTGTTTTACTTCGGATAATCGCTATTAAAAGGTTAGTTATGTTGCTTTTGTAATTAAACAGCATTTCTGTTATATATTTTTAAGTGCATCTTTTTTATTAAAGTTATTTTAAGTCGTAGTAATAAGTAATTGCCAAATGAATAAGGCTTCAGTTTTTTTTCCCATACTAACAGTTCGTCTTAACATGTTTTCAAGATTCTGTTTATATATATTTTAAATTTTTGCTGTCTTTGAAATCCAGAAAAATGTCATTTTCAGCACACTATTCTTCGAAATGAAATAAATAAATATATTTTCTAAAAAAGTAAACGCAAAATATAGTTTTCTATTTCACAGCATACATATTATTAATTTTATAAATCAACTTCATGAAAGCAAAGTTATTTAATTCATGCAGAGTATTCATTCAAATCCGGAAAAACGGCCAATTTTTAAATAGGTACAAATATTGTTTTGAAATTTTCATGATATTTTGCATGCTTGAATTAATTCAAAATGTGCCTTTCCCTTTAAAACTTGATATTATTGACTTTTTTTTGAAAAATGTTAAAAAATCAATGCAATAATATTATTTAAGGTCTTCAATAAAAAAAAATATAAGATACATAATTCATCTATAAATGCAAATTATATCATTATATGTTCATAAAGCATAAGATAAAAGTTTCAGAGTTGTAACTAAAAATAGAATCTGCATGGAGTATTTGAAATTTTGAAGAGTATCACAAAATTTCATTTTGAGAAGAAGCTAAAAATACATTTAAATGTATATTTACCGACCAGAAACATAATTGAAATAATTTAAATTTATTAAATATTCATGTTTATTAAAAGAATAGTTTATTTTATGAAATATATACATCTATAAATTTATAATATTTTTGTAAGAGTTCTCAAAGAATATAAAGGAAATACTATTGGTGAAACCAAACCAACTCCCTTTTTTCATCAACAAAAAAAAAGTTCAAATAAAAATTAGACTTTCTTAATAACATTTCATCAGCCACAAAAATTAATTTATATTCATATAACATTTTTAAACTATATATGCAGCCTTAAACAAATATAATAAAAATTTGAAAGCAAATCAAAATACACCTGCTGCATAAATTATGTCCTCATGTTTTTCTTCTAATTTGACATGTGTTGATTTTTTGCATTTTTTTTTTCATTTCATTGTTATTATATCATGCATGATACAATCATTATAAGATACAATTCATTTTATATATTTTTAAGTACATCTTTTTTTTAAGTTGTTTTAAGTTGTAGTCATAAGTAATTGCCATATGATTAAGGCTTACAGTTTTTTTCCCCCCTATGCTAACAATGTTCGGCTTAACATGCTTTCGAGATTCTGTTTATATTCTTTTAAAATTTTTGCTGCAAATTAAATCCTGAAAAATGTAATTTTCAGCACATGATTCTTTGAAATGAAATAAATAAATACATTTTCTAAAAAAGTAAATGTAAAATAAAGTTTTCTATTTCACAGTATCTATATTATTACTTCTATACATCAACTTTATGAAAGCAAAATTGTTTAATTCCCGCAGAGTATTCATTCAAACCCGTCCCAACGGTCAATTTGTAAATCTTTATTAATAGGCACAAATATTGTATTCTTTTGAAATTTTCATGATATTTTACATGCTTAAATTTATTCAAAATGTGATTTTCCCTTTAAAACTTGATATTATTGACTGTTTTGGAAAAATGTTAAAAAATCAATGTAAGAATATTATTTGAGATCTTCAAAAAATATATATATAAGATAGATAATTCATCTATAAATGCAAATTATTTTATTATATGTTCATAAAGCATAAGAGAAAAGTTTCAGAGTTGTAACTAAAAATAGAATGTGCATAGAGTATTTGAAATTTTGAAGAGCATCACAAAATTTCATTTTGAGAAAAAGCTAAAAATACATTTAAATGTACATTTACAGAGCAGAAACAAAATTGAAATAACTTAAATTTGTTAAATATTCATTTTTATCAAAAGAATTGTTTATTTTATGAAATATATACATCTATAAATTTAAAATATTTTTGTAAGAGTTCTCAAAGAATATAAAGGAAATACTATTGGTGAAACCAAACCAACTCCTTTTTTTTATCATCATCATCAAAAAAAAGTTCAAATAAAAATTAGACTTGCCTAATTACATTTCATTAGCCACAAAGATTAATTTATATTCATATAACATTTTTAAACTATATCTGCAGCCATAAACAAATATAATAAAAAATTTGAAGCAAATCAAAATACACCTGTTTCATAAATTATGAGCTCATGTTTTTCTTCTAATTTGACATCTGCTGATTTTTTTGAATTTCATTGTTATTATATGATAACAATATGATATATGCTTATAAGATACAATTTATTTTATATAATGAACTTTTTTTTCTGAGTTATAATAAAGCAGCAATCAAATTTTGATATATTTTCTTCGTGGAAACAAGAAGGCCTCTACAACTTTGTTGTTCACTTAAAAGTTTTTTTTAATGTAAGTTCCCTTTCACCAGTAAATACAGAACGAAATTCTTTACCATATTTAGCACATAATAGACACATTTTTGATGAAAAAAAAACTTGCTTGAAGGATTTGAAGAAATTTTTCCTGACATTCATGACAAAGAATATTCTTCAAACAAGAATACTAAAGTGATTGCACAGAAAAATATAACTATTATATACAATTTTAAGATGATGAATTCATTATTTCAGGTTTATTTTAGTTGGTAGAAGCTTACAAAATGTCATTATAATTACTTGGTTATGAATCAAAATATTTCTTTGTCCATCATATCTTAACATTTTCAGACTTTGCTTTTATTTGGACGTCCTTTAGGCTTTCGGTAGTGGAAACTGATTAAAATTTAGAAAAAAAAGGTTATTAAAAGTAATTTTCAATTTTAACCCTGAATAGAACGGTTTTGGTATCTAATTTCAAAGGAACTGAAACGAGCCATTCGAATATGAAATGTATGACGAATGAATGAACAAACCAAAACAAACAACAAAAGAAAGAAAAGGTAGAAGTTTTTAACATCTGCCAAAGCAAAAACAACAGTTTTAAATCAGAATCACAAATAGTATTGTTTGGAGGAAAACGAAACTGTTTTTACTGCAGCTGTCCCAATGGAAACAAGTGGGTGTGGCATCCTAATAATGATAAAAAAATGCCGATATTGTGCAAACGAATTAATATATCAAAATAATTTTTTTCCAAACGATAGCTTACAGCTTAAATATACATCAAATATCAAAATAAAGATATCGCAAATGTCATCGATTTTTTACATTTTTATCATCCAATGTGCCCTCAATGTGTTTATTTTATTCCTGAAAGAATATATGTTTTAAACAATTTTCTTTTTTTTTTTTAGTGTTTGATGCATTTAAAATTAATCATTGTTAATTAATCAATTTTTTTCGGATTCATTTTGAGGTACTTTTGAATTAAAATAAAACAAATAAAGTAATTAAAAAATTTAAAACATACTCCCTCTAACTGTCAAACATTTGACATCAATCAAAGTATAAGAAAGGAGTATTAGGATTATCTTTGTCAAAGCCTTCAAGTTGATTTCTTTCGACCCTGCTATTTCATGATAACATGCATTTATAATGTATACATTATTAACTCAATTAATAAGCTTTAAAACAAACATGTTTTAATTTATATTTTTAGAATGCAGAGTTAATTTGTAAAACTTTACCACATAACTTGAGATTGAAGATTGACTCACCTATCATTTTGCTTCGAAATTTGAATGCACCAAAATTATGTAATGGCACGCGATCAGTCATAAAAATCATGAGAAGTATTCTTGAGGCTACTAAATTTCAGGATGAAGTTGTACTTTTACTGCGGATCCCAACGATTCCTTCAGACTCACCTATCCCATTCAAACGTTTGCAATTTCCAATTCGCCTGGCATTTGCTATGACTATTAATAAGTCACAAGTTCAAACGATGGCAATTTATGGCTTAGATTTAGCAATGTTGCGTGTTCGAGGGTTGGAAACCCATTGAATTTGTTTGTTTATACCCCACAAGGATTAACCAAAAATATCGTGTATGAAATGGCATTACGATAAATTTATTTTTTATAGATTTAAAAAAATATATACCTTTTAATAATAATAGATCGAATTTCATCTTTTTTTACCCTTTAATTAAAACAAGTTTAAATTTCTATTCAACAAAGTTGAAAAGAAAAAGTTAAGTTTCAGTTCAGTTTAAGTATCTATATTGAACTTAGCTCATAGTATACGCATACTCACAAGCAATCGATAGGTTTAATTGTGAGAACTGTACACGTGATGACGTCAGGTATTGTAATAACATTTGCATACAATTTTTCATCAAAACGAACCAGATTGTTATAACTCATTCAAGAAAGTTTGAAATTTTCGGACAACGTCTGTCGGGTCCGCTAGTATATATATATATATATATATATATATATATATATATATATATATATTTCTATTTAGCTATTAATGAAGATTATTACAATCTGTAAATCCCCGCACTTTGTTCATTTAATCTTATCTGAAAAATTAGTTATAACTAGGCGGATTTCAGTTCTTTACACGCAAGATAAAATTCATTATGAATAAAACCTATGGAAATATTGTAATCATGGCTAACTCAAAATCTCCTACACCCAAAATCTTTGAAACTTACTCTGTGTCGCCAGATCTATTATTTTAAAAGAAAAGTGCCACTTTTCATCAAGGACATTGTCCTTTGAAGATGCAATGGCAATGTTGACATATGCCTTATTGAGGAATATATCTTCTTGAAAGCCTATTTTTAGTACTATACCTGAAAGCTTGATAATCAATACTGTTAAATAAGGGATAAATGAAGAAAAAAGAATATAAAAATGCTAGGCCTTGTAAAGACAATCACATTCCTTAGGACAATACAAGATACTTTATTAATATCCTGGATCGGAAGGAAAGTTGGTTACGATTCCCATACGACATTTTATCTTTTTTTTCTTTTTCAACAAAAACATGCCATCTTAAAGACTTATGCTTCACTTTAAAGGGCTTTGGATCAAGAGCTCGGAATAAGAACAATAAGCAAAAGAAGGGCGGTTTATGAAGAAAATGAGAACAGATATTTCGACTTAAGATCATCGTTCCGTGAATACAAAGTGGGTGTTTTTAAGGCTCAGGTGCGTTGTAATAAGATGCTTAAAAAGTGAATGGAAAAGTAGGGAGTTTCGGATCTGTCTGAAATTTCCCCCACTAAAAACGAGAAAGTGGAATTTGGGGAGGACTTAAAAGTTCTCTGATGTGCATAAAACTACCCATTCTTTTGTACTTTCAAAACGAATTTAAATTTTATGAGTAGAATTCTTAAATGAACGACTGTCATAATCGATAGAACTTTTTCCAAGTCATCGATTGGTTTAAGTAGCATTTGCTTTTAAAAGACATTCAGCTTATTTATAGATTAAAAAATGCTTATTATGAGTTGAGATAAAATGAGATTTTAATTAATAAATAGCATATTAAAATATGCATTTCAGTATTTTGAAATTGTGTTTCCATGTAGGAGAATGTAGGAGAAGTCACATTTTTATTAGACTTTAAATTATTTTGATTACCTAAATAAAGGTAAATAGGTTCTCCAAAAATCATTCGCAAAATAGTTAAAATCTATGATATTCAATTTAATTTAAAGTCTTAATAGATAAAACTTTTTCCAAGTCTGCGATTGGGCAAGACTTGAATCAGCTTTTCGAAACATTCAGAATATTTTTAGATTAAAAAAATATTTATCATAAATTAAGATAAAATAAAAATTTTATTAATAAATAGCATATAATAATTTTCATTACAATGTTTTGAGATTATACTTCCTAGAGAAAGCCATTTTTTATAAAACGGCGCCGTATTCTGATTACCTAAATAAAGGTAAATAGGGTATCCAGTAATTGTTCGCAAAATAATTAAATTCTATGATATTCAATTTAATTTAAAGTCCTAATAGATAAAACTTTTTCGAGGGTAGCAATTGGATTTGACTAGAATTTGATATTGGTAACATTCAAATTATTTTCAGATCAAAGAATATTCATATTGAATTAAGATAAAATAAAATTTTTATTAATAAATAGCATATTATAATATGCCTTTCAGTATTTTAAGAGCCTAATTCCTGGAGAAAGCAATTTTTATTTGAAGATGAATTATTTTGATTACCTAAATAATGGTAAATATGATTTCTAATAATCATTTACAAAATAATTAAATAAAATAATAATATCCAGTTTAATTTAAAATATTTTCTCAATTTGCAGTGTTGTTTTACTGTATATTTAAATTTCAAATCACTAAACACACTAAATATATTTCATCAGTTTAGAATATATTATATTTCATATAACGATATTTTAAGTTTTAAAAAAGTAAAGATGTCCATATTTTGAGTAAACATCTTCTCATTTACCTGTTTTGAAAAAAATTACTGTTTTTTCTTCCTAATTTTATTTCTTTTGATGCATTAATGCGAATGATATCTCAAAAATCATTTTTCAAATTTCATTATTATGAGAACAAATGCTTCATTTAATTAAACAAAATTATAAAATTAATATTATTTAAACAATTATATTATTAAACATGGAAATTATTATTTTATTGTTCTTTCGTTGGGAATGCGTTCGTTGTTTTTTTCCTAATTATTGGATTTTGTTGTTATATTTCTGATAGTAACACTGAGATGAATTGCATATATTTAATTCAAAAAGCAAATTACAGTTACCAACATAAATCTTAAAATATTTCTGTACATCAATAATCTTTTATACCAAACATTTTGTACAAAGTACAGTTCATAGGACTTTAAAATTATTTTATGTATAGATTTTTGAGAAAAAGATGTTTTGATTTATTTTCTATAATTAACATAAGGCGATAATATTTGACACAATAATGTCTTTAATGATCTGTAATAGAATATAAATGTGCCTAGAAAACTAATAGTTGATCTCATAAATAATTAGAAAATGCTGAAAAATTTTCAGTTAAGAAGTTCTGAATATTAATTTTTTTAAGTGCTCAACATTAATATTAGCAATAAAAATACTTATAAACATTAAAATATTTATAATGCTGAGCAAATTATTGATTCCTACTTGAAAGTAATTTATTATCAAGCCTTCCTTTCATAAAATCATTCCAATTTAAATTACATAGAATTGTCAAACGTCCGAAATTATCCTTTAAAGATAAGAAAAATTTCCACTTTCTTCCCAGAATCGACAATTTGTAGGACGTATTCTTAATTGATGAAAATGCAAAAGGGGTGCAAGTGTATCCAACAGTTATTAAACTAGTATATACACTGATATCCTTTGAGAATCTCCACGTCCTTCACATTCATTTAAATGGGCATGTCTAACGGAAAAAGCATGGACATCGGGTATTCAATCAACCTCATTTAACGGAAAAGAAAGGAATTTCGCTATGACATCTTGGTATCTCGAAACATCATAGTAGTTTCACTGATATAAGTATTTGGGGCGTTTCGGTATTAAAATAGTGAATTAATTCATTCTTTTCATTTTTTTTTTACTTTTCAAAATTTCTTCATAGAAACATGGCATCAAAACGATATTTGCTTTCAACTATGTTGGACCTTTCAGTATTAATATGCTTCTATCAAATCCGTTTATATTTTGAAATTTCGATGCAGAAACACGAACTTTAGCATATATTCCATTGCTAATTTTTGATACTGATTTTATATACTAAAATAATGTAAATATAACTGAAATTTCTTACAGATTTAGAAAATTAAATTATTCAAATTTTAAAAAAATGTGTAAAAGTGTAATAAAAGTGTATTAGGAGAACAAATCTAGTTTATAGAATTCTGAATGTACTTTTGTAATCAATTCTCTTTGGAAATTTATTTTCTGTTATGAATAGAAAAAGTATTCTTTGAAATCCTTAATTATAAGTAAACTTTCATAAAAGAGAAATTGCGATTAAAAATGGGAATAATGTTATCAACTTTTTGATCAAGAACCTAAAGTAATTTTTAATTAATAAAAAGTAAATATGTATCAAAAAACTAGATATAGATTTTGAGATGAAAATAATTCTTACGGAATATTTCCTTTCGCAAAAAGCCATATAAAAATAACTAATATTTCATTTTAAAACGTAAACATTTGTAGTTGTAACTATGAATAATTTATTGCACAATTTTATTCATTTAAATTACGCACTTCTGTTTTATTAATCACTAAATCGTGATTGAAACATATCTTACTTAGATGCAATTATCAGATGAACTACCTCTAATTACCCCTGAAAATTCCTTTTCGAAATAAAAATATTTCATATGAAATCAGAACTAACATTTATAATATAAACTGACTAATTAACATAGTTAATTTATACCTGATGAACCTCTCAAAATACTTCTGATATATTTGATCAAATATATTGTAAATATTTTTTTGTACAACGAAATAATAATTTTTAAGCTAGTCTCTGGCTTTTAAGTTAGTTTTTAAGCTAATCTCTGGCTTCAATGATTCTAAATGGTTCAATAACTTTCAAAATATAAGAAAATGAAAACAAATTTATATCATAAACCTTTTGCTAACAGTTAAGTAAATAATTTTGCTTCAAAAATTTTACGAAAATATACCGAAAGCGAATATACCGATTTTACGAAATGTTCAAAAGCCGAATTTCAGTTTAAGAATTACATTTGATTTTTCGATACACTGAAAACAGCCCTTCTTTCCATTATAAAAATGATAACAATTCATATTAATAATGAATTATAATTTATTTAAACTTAATTTGTTTTTAAAGCTTTGCAGTTATTTATTACTTTTTATGATCTTATTTCATTTTTATCTAACTGAATGTATTAAATTATATATAGTATAAAAGTTTCCAATGAATAATTGACATGTTCAAATAATATTAATTTATAAACTTATAGCAAACTTGTTACTAAATATTTTTTTTAAAAATCCGAGTACCATCTTATATTCAATTATTTTTTTAACTTTTTATATGATACAGTAATATTACATCTAGCTAGCGTTTTATAAAAATGAATAAAATTAGTTTAAAGTAGACAATTTAGAATACTTTATAATTTTCAATTGGTTTATAATGAAAGTAATTTTAGAAAACTGATATCTTTGATAATCATTGTATTCAAGAGAACCTTATATTTATAATATCAATAATTTGGAAAAAAATAATATTAATGAAACTCTAAAAGCAGTTAATAATATTTTTCGATTCCAAAAGAAGCTAAATTTATTCTCTGAGCAATATTTAATTTTATTTAAAGTACCGAAAACTTAGGAAGTTATCTAATTAACTCGCTTTCATTGGATAGGAAGAAATATCTCACTTACTCCATATAACTTCCTATACCTCTTTATTATAGATCTATTTCAATCAGATATGCTACTATCGAGTTTCATATATGTACTAGTTCATTTGTTAACTTAATAATATGGATTTAATAACAAAACTAATATGTATTACTAGAAAGCCAAAAAGAGCTGCCAATTTCATAACATAAAAATTTAGGGCAAAATATACCAAATTAATCCTGTTATTAACATATTCTTACACGGAAATAAATATTATTTTGCTCTCTTTCAAAATTAAAATTATTATGAATTAATATGTTAGAACTTAATATGTAATAATAGAAAGCCAAAAAGAGCTGCCAATTTTAAAACATAAATATTTAGGGCAAAATATACCAAATTAATCGATTTATTAATATCCCAATTAATTCTTACTCGGAAATAAAGATTAATTTGCTCTCTTTCAAAATTAAAATTATTTTTAGAAATCGAAATCTTCCGACATCGATCCCCCCTCCCTTCATTCGGTATTTGCGCGCTTCACCTCCACGCGGCCAATCGCCAGAATGTCCCCTTCAGTTGTTTATTTTACAGTTGAAACCACTGTGTGTCGGGTAACCGATCTACTGTATTTGGAGAGCAAAGTTTTCCAATTAAACTTGTAATGCGCACTAAGGGTTCGCCTTCCAGTGAAATTTGCATTTGAGCTGAAGCTTGTGCAAACACTGTGTGTGTGCAATAGCGAACAAACGGCTTGCCCGGGGGGCTCCGATATCACGAAGACGGCGGCCGCTTAAGTTAATTCCGGACCGAATGAAGATCTCAGAAATGAAACAAAGTGTACGGGAGGGGTAAAAAGGTGGAATTCCATGAAAAGTGAGAATTCGCATATTGAATATAGAAAATAATAGAGTCATTGATTCAAAAAAGACCGGAAAAATTACGTAAATAATGACATAATTTAGAATATAAAATTTAGATCAATGAAATAACTAAGAATTTAACGGTATATTAGTAATTTGGTTGCTCTTTAAGCTGTCTTTATTTATATATTTTACTTTACAATATATGATCTCAATACTAATTGGCATTAAAATTCTTAAGTTCTTAATTTAAAATTAAAAAAATATCTATATTGAATTATTCCTTTAAATCAGAGCATATTTTCTCTCGTTTTTCAGTTAAATATTCTACGATTTACATGGAATCGAATTTTTCTATATCATACATTCCATTTTTGTGAGTTACAATATAAAATTTCTTTCTACCACTTTAAATAACATTGTAAATTATGTTTAAATAATATTAGGAATATAAATTATAATTAAAATCTCGGTCATTGTTAAACAACTAAATAGATGCTTCTTAATGTATCAGTTGATAATGTTATCGAAATTATTTGGATCTAATTCAATGTATTTAAATGTGTACAAAAGTATTCCCTTGTTATGATTTTATATTGTTTAATGCTACAAAATTTGAAGTAAAGAATGGGCCACTTTTTAATTTTCAACCAACATTAATAATTAGCATTGCGAAAATTTTTCACTCCAGTTGCAAATAAACACGTTTGATTCATTTTTTTTCTCATGAGATGAGGTTCATATTCTTTTATTTGGAATAGAACAGTACGGACTGATTTAGAAAAAAAACTTATAAGCTGCCGACTTTGAATTAAAAATGAACAATTATAAACTATCAGTTATACTTGTGGCTATGTTACGAAAGGAAAATAGATTAAAGAAGACTTGGTATAGCTACTACAGACGAAATTGAAATTCTTAATAGATTTGAAAATTTACCTAAAAGGAGTTAAAATTGCTGTAACATAGGTAAATATTCCATTGCATTTTTTAAACTTTAAAGAATTTTGAAAGCAAGACCAAGTAATGTATATTTGGAATTTTGCATGAATTGAAGAAAACATTTAACAAAATGTACCAATTCTGCAACTAAGAAAAAATCTATATTTGAAGTGCCGTGGAATATTTGCCTAAAAACGATTAAGGGGCGTTTTAATAGTTTTTTTAAACACATGATAGATAGTTCTGAGATAAGTATTTTCATTCCTTTCCGTTTATTATGATAAAAAAAAAAATTGTTGATTTCAACCATTCCCATTATTGTATCAACCTTTAAATGTTATTATATTTCTTAAACCTCTAAATTAAAAGGCATCTATAGTTTCATGAAAAAAATTTAGTACATAATTATAATTTTGTCTTTGAATTATAATATAATGCCAATGCTAGCATTTATCTTTTGAGAACTATTTACATACGTGTTCAAAACCTTTCACGAAACAATGATTTAAAAATGCCACAACGTGGGCAAATGATACTTTTAGACGTTTTACTATGAGAGATAAAGCAATAATTTAATACGTTCATAAAATAACTCACACCACTTTGCAAACATAAGAAAGTAATAGCATCATTTAAATTATTCCATTCACATTTTTTCAATAGTTGCAACTTTTACTGAAACTAAAATTCTTTTAATTCCATTCTATTTATTTATTTATTTTTTCACTAAATACGAAAAATAATGCATTAGTTTATATCATTCACAAGATAATTTTTCTAGGTTAATTATTTCGTCTTGAAAATGCCAAAATAGTGAAATGAATACAAGAAATTTTGTTTAAAGAATACTGGTAAATATCGAAACATCCTGCCACTATTTTTATAAAAGTTCTCGTAACATATCAAGGAAAAAATTGTTAAATCAAATTTGAATTCGTCAATCAATAAAATGTATAATGATAAAAATTAGTATTTCAGAAAAGAAAAAGAACTAAGACAAAAAGAACT
>JAOUZG010007284.1:13809-32874 GCA_026289955.1 Argiope argentata | reverse complement strand
GTAGCCAAACATGCTGAATAACCATAAAAAACACATGCTGAATTTTCAATTTCTTTTTTATTCCATCTCAAGAGGACGCGGCACAGTGAACAGCAGAAGGTTTACAAGGCTTTAAAAAAAAGACGAAACATTTATTTCTAGTCTTATATACTGTGATATTCTCATAAATCACGAACGTGTAGATTTCTGAGAGGAATTTTTATACGTTCAAATAAAAAAATCCGTTGTATAAAATTGAAAATCTTCTAAAAAATGTTAATTTCCTGGAAAAAAATGTATTTTCAGAACTTATTAACATCTTTCAGTACAGAATTGAAATTCTGGAAGGTTTCACTAACCAAACTTTATATTGAAAGTCTACATTTCATTGAATATATACACAGCTGACCTTCTCTATGAAGGGACATGGGTTCAAGAAAACAATCGGTGCCTTACATTTTTTTCAGATGTCGAATAATTTACAAGTGAAAACACAAATTATTACAACATGTTTATTTAATGCGTGTTCCTATTAATTACTTCAAGAAAATTACAGTTTTTTTTTTTTTTTTTTTTTTTGAAATTTCTTTTTCAATGCTTAGTATAGCAACTGCATTTAACCGTTATGCACATTAGCTTAATAAAAGAAAAATTCTTTGTTAATTTCAATTTTATCAGCATTTATTATAGTAACTGGCAATTTAAAGAAAAGTTGTAGTACAGTTAATACATTTAGAAATAAATTAGCCGGGTATTAGAATAAATTAGCCGGGAAATAAATCTTTAGAAATAAATCTGGGAGTCCCGGTTTGGGCATGGTTGTTTTTCTGAGTGCTATGTGACTGTACCCCTCTGTAAAAAGGAACTGTGCAAGCAAATGTGGTGAGAGTGTGAATCTAAGTCGTACTCTTGACCCTCGTTGGTGCTACTTCAAAAACAAGAGACGCTCCTTTCGGCTTAAATCTGCTGCTGTATCAGCAGGGGGCTTGTCCATAGGCAAGTGCCATAAGTAACAACAACAACAGAAATAAATCATTATAATTATTAAATAATATATATTGCAATATATATATAGCAATATTTACAAACCCTTTCATTCAAATTCACATCCTGGAGCAAAGCAATTATTTGATTAGATTTTTATCTATATCGTTATTATAAAACGTAACAAAGTTTTGGGAACAATTTTCAAGTCATGTCTTTAAAGTTTTTGTATCACTGACAAATTTGAAATATTTTAAAATTACCTTCTATTTGTATAATAATAGTTTTAGTTACGAGTTAAAAATTAACATCTAAATTCTTCAACCTTCTTTTTGCAATTTTATCTTCCGTTGTTTAGAATTTTTTTTTTTTTTGGAAAATGCTCTGAAAGATTCAGATTGCTTGCAATCGCTTTTGATTATTCTAAAAATGCGTTAAATGTTGTTCTTAATTTTTTTATTTTAGTTTTAAATTTATTGACTAAATTAAAAATGTAGTCAAGAACAATGGTTTTTACTTGAAATAATTTATTGATCAACTGGCTAATTTTGAATAACATTTTAAGCCATACTATTAAACATAAAATAAATGTCATTTCTTGTATTGAATGCAATAACTATCAGCTTCGAATACGATTGTGTAATTGTTATTTACATCAATGAATTCTTTTAGGGTATTAGATGTTTGTCCAAACTGTATAAACACTGCTTTGATCAGCTATCTATTTTGGCTTCCTAATGAGTAATGGTTTAAGAGGATGTTTAAATGCTTATGTAGAATTTCTCATCTTTTTGTAGATACTGAAAATAAGCTATACAAACATTGCAATATAAAAAAAAACTGCTGGAAGTGGTATAATAAATTAATAACTTGAAAGAATGTCGTAGTTTAGGCCCATAAATTGCATGAAGGTTTAGAAAAATTACTGTAGATTGTAATCCTTTATATTTCCATATCATATCGGACAGGCATATTGTTGCCATATGCTTATCTACTACAATCCATAATATCGAAATCAAGCTCCCTTAATATTTTCAATAGAGCTTTTTCTAGCACTTCTCCAGTCACAACAATAAACCCTATAAATTACTCATTTGGGTAGAGATAGCGTGGTTGGTAGGGCGTTGGATTCGCATCTCTCGGGCTGCGAATTCGAACCCGCAAGCCGAAGACTCTGGTGGCTGGTGCACGTTAAATCTGCCGTGGTTTCAAATTCTTCCTTGTGGAGACCATAGATTGAGATGAGAGCTTTTTCTATTCCAGATCTAAATTACGATCTGTCAATAAATGATTGAAATGCGCGAATGAAGTCCGCCCCGTAAAAAGGATTGTGACGCGTTTGTAGCTAAGTAGTACTCTTGTCCCTAGTTGGCGCTACTGAAAAACAAGAGATGTACAATCGCATAAATCGCTGGCAAGCCTGTCAGTGGGCTTGAAAAGTGCCATAAGTAAGAGCAACACGACAACATGGCTAATCAATACTTTATTATTTTCTCTTCAAAATTTACATGCCTAGTAAAAACTGAAGTTTGTTTTTTATGAGAAATATCAGAATTAGATTCCATTTGGATACTGTTAAACGTGTCTACTTTTGTATCGTTTTTAATTTTGTTAAGAACTTCATTTCCTAAATCAGGACAAATTTCTTCTTGTGGTGTATATGCTAAATGATATACAATCCATTTTTGGAATTTTTTATTTTATTTATATGATCCATAAGAGCAGAGCTGTATTTACTTATAATTAGATAAACTTAAACAAAATCTGTTATTAGACATACTTATTATTCCATGCTTCCTCGAAATGGAAGTTTATTACACGCTGAAAAGAAAATCACATCTGCAATTCCGTAAAATAATTTAAATCATTCCATTTCCTTATTTATATGAACTTGCTTTGTTTTATCAATATTCAAACATAAATTTAGTTGCTTCATTAACTCTTTCTAAGTAATAAATGAATTGTGACAGAACGCCCATGATCTTGAATTACAGTTAATAACTTTCTCTATTTACACATCTAATAAATCACGTATAACATTTAAACATCTATAAATCATGCAGATTTTACATTTTGCCTGGAAAATAATATACAAGAAAAACAAAATGCCAAGTCTCACGTTTTTGAATAAATCAGTCTGCTGCGAAGTTAAAAAAAATAGTGAGTGATTAAAAATGATCTGCCTTCCTTACTCACCATTTATCATAGATTATTTATTACGTGATAGCCATTAGATTACCATTCATCATAGATTACTAAATGCTAAAAATAGAATCACATCTATAATTCTATGGAATAATAATTTAAGTCATTCCATTTCCTTATATGCTTTAATTTGATTTATTTTATCAAAAGTCGGGCATAAATCTACTTGTTTCAGTAACTCTTTCCAAGCAATGAATGAATTAAATGACAGACAGGACGCTCATGATTTTGAATTACAGTTGGATAACCTTTTCCAGTTGTTATAAACACCTTTAAATCACGTAGATTTTTCATTTGTTCTGGAAAATAATACGCAGCTAAAACAAAATAAAGAGTCTAGTCTGAATAAATCAGTTAGCTGCGAATTTCTTTTCACTAGTTGGCTCTTTAAAAAAATGAAGTAGTTAAGTGGTGGAAAAGGATAAACCTTCAGCATTCTTAGCAAAAACTCTTTCGTGTTGATAAGTTTGTGTTTAACATAACATATTGTAAACTTACTATTCATAATGCTTGGGTGTAAACCTGAATGATGAACTTTCTTTACCTATCGAAGCTTGAATTGTAACTTATGAAGTCGAAGCAATTTCATTGCCAGAATAACTTCGTTGACAGTCGGCGTCCTGGTATAAGGGTAGCGCGTCTTCCCCGTGATCTGGGCGTCCAGGGTTCCAGTTCGGGCATGGTTCTTCTCCCGTGTTCCATCTGTAAGGTGTGTGAATGTGCCCCCCCCCCCACCGTAAAAAGGGGCTATGCAAGCGAATGTGATGAGTGAGTAGCAAAAGTCGTACTCTGGGCCCTAGTTGGCGTTACTACAAAACAAGAGACCTTGATTAGGCTTAAATAGTTAACTGCCTCAGCGATCTTGTCCATGACAAGTGCCATAAGAAACAACAACTTCGTTGACAAGAAAACAGATCTACTCGTTGCTTATTCAAATATAGCTTTTCTGCTGATTTCCTTTTTTGAAACCGAATCTAGATACCTTGAAGGATACTTCCTTGGCGTGGACATGATTAGATCTAACAATATTAAACAATTATAAACCTTTAACAATATTAAACCTTTTAAAGTATGAATGATCAAAGTAATATATGAAATTTAATTTACTATTTGAGGTAAAGGACCGTACTGTTTGCTTATAATATGTTTCAAACTTGCCTAAACTGTAATATATCTGTAAGTTTTGTATATTTCAATTTAATTCGTTAAATTTCGTCTCTTCGTTCCATCCCGCTATTACCATTCAGAATATTATTTTAGTTCTTGATTATATTGGGGCACATCAATCGCGTGGGCCGGAGCATAGCATCCGTTACACCGCTCAGATTACTAGTCCCGGTTTATTCAAACATAATGGAATCAGAAAATGACAACACAAACAATCCATGTTTATAATCAAACATTATAACCGATAAGATTAGAATGTTTTTGCTAGCCGGAATAGCCTGGTTGTTTGGGTGTTGAATTCTCAACAGTTGGACTGCGAGTTTGAACCCGCCAGTCGAAGACTCCGTGTGTGTGGTGGCTGGCGCACGTTAAATCTGTCGTGGTTACAATGTCTTTCATATCGAAAGTAATAACACTGGGGGTACTGGGTCAGAGGTGATCGTTCTCCGTTCCAGATCTAAATTATGATCTGTCGGTAAATGAAATGCCCGAATGAGGTCCTCCCCGTGAAAAGGGTTGCTACATGTGTGTAGCTAAGTCGTACTTTTGGTCCTAGTTGGCACTACTGGAAAACACGAGAGGCTCAATCAGCTTAAATCGCTGATAGGCCTTACCACGGGCTTCAAAAGTGTTACAGGTAACAACAACAACATAATATTTTTGTTAAAACCGGACTTGTACAGCGCAAAGAAGTTTTTACTAAGAATCTGAAGGAAAATCAGTTTCCATTACTTTCTACTTAAAATAAAACTACAAATGATGACACCCTGCTTAGCAACGGGCTAATTTATACAAAAAAAACCGCAGGACTCATTTTTTTTATTTGTATACAGCTTTCTAAAAGAGAAGGAAATGGACAATCTGCTCTATTTGTAGGTGATTTTAATAACTGAAAAAAAGCTGTCAACTGTAATTGAAGTAATTGAAAACTGTAATTGAAACTGTAAACAACTGTACTTGAAAGGCTGTCAACTGATATTTCTCTTAAAAACACATTTCAGGCTTTATTAGGTATGTAAATTTTGCAGAGAAGAAGTTAACTATAAACAAGTCATTTATAGGGTTTATTAAAATAACTGGTGTGACTGAAAAAGGACTAGCAAAAGCTCTGTTGGAATTATTAAGTGAGCCTGATCCAGATATTATGAATAGTAATGGACAGGCATACGACAACGGTGGCAACATGAAAGAGAAATATAAAGGAATGCAATCTACAATAATTGCTCTAAACCCTCATGCAAATTATGTGCCTAACCTACGACATTCTTTTCAGTTATTAATTTATAATTACGCTTCTGGCAGTAAAATTTTTTTTAGATATTTCAAAGTTTATATTGCGTATTTTTTGCTTCTACAAAAAGATGGAATATTCTACAAAAGCATTTAAACATTACTCTTAAGCCCTTTTCGGAAATCGTTGGGAAGCTAAAATAGATTCGATAAGCAATGCTATACATAGTTTGAACAGACTTGTAATGCCCTGGAAGAATTTACTGATACAAATAACTATAATACAGAAATCGCTGAAGCTAAAAGTCTATTATATTCGATAATAAAGATGCTGTTTATTTTTTGCTCTATAGAATGGTTTGTAATATCCAAATTTAATATCATCAATAAACTATTACGAACAAAAACACTTTTTTGATTGATTTAATTTAAGATAGTATAGTTAATAAAATTAAAACAGAAACACAAAATTTAAAAAAGATATTTAATATATTTTTAGCGAAGTAAAAGTGATATCGCCTAGTTCGAATATTTCAGAAAATCATCCTGAAAAATAATTCGAAAAAAAAAATGATAACATTCCGAAATAAACGAGATGAAATATTCCTGTAGAAGAATGTCGATGTTTTTTTTTAACATTGTAGGTAATACTGTTATTTTAAAGATGAAAGAAATATTTTAAAGTGTTTCAAGTTCATCACTGAGATAAAAGCTAAAAAAAAAAAAAAAAAACTTGAATTAGAAAAAGGCTTCAAAAACATCGTAAAGTTTTATAAAAATAATGTAAATGAAAACCTCATATAAGAAAATGATTTGCTTCGGCGTTTGGTTTCAAGTGAAATGGTTATAAATAATACACAAATTAAAATGTAATGCATACTAAATAACAATTATAATGATTAATTTTTAAATGTATTAACTGCATTCAAACTTCTCTTTCCGTTACCAATTACTAAAGCAAGTGCTTTTTCAGCAAGTTAAAATTAATTCATTCTAATCTTTGATTTAACATTTGTGAATAGGACTTAAATGCACTAATTTTTCTGAAATAATTAATATAAAAATCTTGCAATAAATAAGCGTGAAATAGTAAAATATGATCGCGTTTCTAATATTTTTTTAATTTACAAAAAAAGTTAAGACCCCAAATGATTTTGTACTCACGTCCCTTTATAGAGGAGACCGGCTCTGTGTTTATGGCAACCAGATGCGAGATATTTTCAAATAATAACAGATTGGCAGTGTACATTTTCTATTAAAAATATAGTTATATTTTATTATAGATATATATATCAAACTTTACTATATACACGGTTGTAGTTTTCAAATATAGGAGATACATCACTGATAGATTTTTGAAAAACATACAACAGACCACACATGAAATTGATTTTTGCATACCTCGGTAAAACTTTTAAACGATTAATTAATATGATTTATCCTTCTCTGATTGAATCAATTTTTTAGCATTACCTTGCCTCAACACAATCGTTTCATTTCTAATTGAACTCCGTTCAATAATTTCGCCTTAAAATCTGTTCTCCAACTGTTCTCTTTACCACAAGCTGTAAAAAAATAATTCAAATTTAATTTTTTATGATAAAAAGTTATTTTACAATTAAATTAATAAAGAAGTAATCAATGTTTATGAAGTTCTACTTAATAGAAAAAAGCTTACCAGTTTTGATTTCAAAACAAACTGAACTTTGCAGTAGATAAAATGAAGGTTAACCTCTTTTTTTGTCAATACATACATTGACATTTTCAATACATATAATTGTCAAGTTAATAACATCTTTCTTCTTAGGGATTTTGTTCCATACTTAGAAGCTGCTATTTATTTAAAATCCCCCCAAATTATTTTTTGTTTGTTACAAATTGTTTATCCCCTTATCAGCACATACTAGGTGTTGGATGTATTTGTAATTTTTTATCATAATTGTCTTTAATTTTATTAGTTTTGTTCTCGTGTTCCTTATTTTGTTTCTCTGTATTGTCTCTGTGTTCTTTTATTATCATGTAAATGTATGTCGTTGCATCTGGCAACTTATTTAATTTTCAATTATTATTATGTGTTTTTGGCAACGACTGTTTATGTTATCATTACCTTGAGCCGCATTCAGCTGTAGGCGTTTTGTAAAAGCCTTTTCTAAAATGGAAATTAAACGTGTTTTCTCTTTTAGAAGATTTTAATTTGATCTGCAAAGATCACTAGTTTTTATCTATTTCTAGTATCTATTAACTCTTTCATATGATATCTATTTGTATCACATCGAACTACAACCGTGGCTAAAATTAAAAGCATGTACAGCTAACTAATGTCTCACGAATAACTTAATTGCACGCTATAAAGTCAGAATTATACATTTGATATACAATAACTTGTCTATGTCCAAACTGGAATACGTAAAAGGTTCAGAATGTCCCTTTTTCTCTGCTCCTCTTTGAAAATTGACTGAAAAATAAGGTAATTGACTCGACTTCCTGTCAAACATAATTGTTTCTACGAAAATCGTTATCACTCCTCAGAGTTTACTGTTATGTACAGATATAGCAGCACTTTCCCCGTTTGTGTTCGTCTCAGAAACATGTGGTAATAATCATGGATGGTCCTCAGGAAAAATACAATGAACTTCCGAGTTTCCTGTTAAAACTTCGATATCCGGTTTCCGCACTATCCAACCTATTTTTCTTTTATTATGATTAAATGAAGAAGGTCTGACATCTATTATGTTATTTAATAAAGGCATTTTTTTCACAAGTTAAAAACTGTAAATATTGACTCTTATCTTAGGGTTACTTTTTCATATTTGTGTAATCATTTATTAGTGAAAAAAAATATCAGTTTGACCAATTTTCTTAAACCAATTTTTCTTAAGAATCAGGTTTAAGATTTACGTTAATGTTTTGTTTATGTTTCCTGAATTTAAGTTAGGTATTACAAAATTTATGTTAAACTGTGAACATTTTATATCCTTTAATTCACTTTTTCTCTTATAAATTCTTGAAACTTGCAGTGCAGTATATAAACTTGTACAGTAGAGAAACTCTATTTTAATACCACACGTTACCGTCAACTGTTTCTATGATTCATCGGGCCCTGGCTGCTTTCACATTGAGATAAATGGAGGGCTTATTACTCTGTAAAATGTGAGAAAATACTTAATATAACTGAGTTTTGATTTAAAAATTTAGTCTTTTGGTATTGGTGGCCGAAGAAATAAATTTTTTGAACTTCGGGCTATCCGACTAGTCCTTAGGCTACATTAGGCTAAATACTAGAAAATGTACTGTTTTTACAAAGGAAGTAATTATTAATACCGTTATACCAATATCATTTCAAAACTATTTTGCTTGTAAACAAACATACATATATTAATTATGGATTGGTCCAGTTTCTTTAACTTATATGCCATTACAAAAATAGAAATCCTGTGAATGCAGTTTGCTTCGAATTGTTATAAATATCATTTCCTTTTTTAAATTTATAGAAGTGAGCTACTATCGATTTATACAGATAACAAATCTTTAGTTTATGTTTTAATCATATATAGCATCAGATGAACAACTGGTATCTGTAGTTTGTTACTATAAAAATTAACATGAAGAAAAAAATTAAGTCAATTTCTACTAAGTTCAATAAAAATTTTTTTATTTTAGTAACTTTTTATTAAATAATTACAATTGATATAAATAATTTATCGAAAAATTATTGATTTTCACAAGAATGAGCTCGCATTCTTCATCTTCACGTGAAAAATACTGAAATCCTTGCATTTTAATGTTTGAGCTACTAAGTATTGATTTCAATTTTTATAACAGCTGTTAAAACCCTATATAAAGTATTAAAAATTAATTATATTTAATTAATGATATATATATACACTGAAGTGACAAAAGTCATGGGATAGCAATTTGCAAATATACAGATGGCAGTAGTATCGCAGCGAAAAAGTATAAATGCGCAATTCATTTTCCAGAGCTTTCATTTGTGTTCAAGTTATTCATGTGAACAGGGTTTTTCGTGATTTATGGCGACACGACGAGAATTAACAGACTTTGAACGTGGAATGTTAGTTGGAGCTAGACGCATGGGCCATTCCATTGCGGATATCGTTAGTGAATTCAAAATTCCGAGATCCACTGTATCAAGAGTGTGCCGAGAGTATGAAATTTCAGGCATCACATCCCATCATGGACACCGCAGTGGGCGACCACCTGCACTTAACGACCGAGACCGCCGACGTCTGTGTAGAATGGTCAGTGTTAATAAACACGCAACACTTCGTCAAATAACTGCAGGAATCAATGTGGGACGTACGAGGGATGTGTTGCGTGTCCGATAGGACTGTGCGGCGAAATTTGTCTTCCTTGGGCTATGACAGCAGAAGACCGACTCGAGTGCCTTTACTGACAGCACGACATCGCCTGCAGCGACTCTCCTGGCTCGTGAGCGTATCGACTGGTCCCTAGACCAGGGGAAAACCGTGTCGTGGTCAGATGAGTCACGATTTCAGTTGTTACGAGCCGATGGTAGAGTTCGAGTGTGGCGCAGACCCCACGAAGCCATGGACCCAAACTGTCAGCAAGGCACTATTCAAGCTGGTGGTGGCTGCATAATGGTGTGGGCTGTTTTTACATGGCATGGACTCAGTCCTTTGGTGCAACTGAACCGATCATTGACTGGAAATGGTTATGTTCAGCTGCTTGCAGATCACTTGCAGCCATTCATGGACTTCACGTACCCACACAACGATGGGATTTTTATGGATGACAATGCGCGATATCACCGGGCCAGAACTGTTCGCGATTGGTTTGAAGAACATTCCGGACAATTCCAGCGCATGATCTGGCCACCTAGATCGCCCGATATGAATCCCATCGAGCATTTATGGGACATCATCGAAAGGTCCGTTCGCGCCCAAACTCCTGCTCCATACACACTTTCACAATTATGGACGTATATACAGACAGCATGGCTCCATATTCCTGCAGAGGACTTCCAACGAATTGTGGACTCCATGACACGTCGAGTTGTTGCACTTCGCCAAGCAAAAGGAGGACCGACACAATATTAACAGTCATCCCATGACTTTTGTCACTTCAGTGTATATATATTTAAAACTATGACCAGAGCTTTTAAATTTAAAACTAAGCACATTTGCAAATTTTCTGGATTGAAGTGTGAAATTTTGTGCGTATAAATGAAAATAAAAGAAAATTTGTATTACGTCACACTTGAAATTATGATAAACATATAAAAGTTCATTTTTTTGGAAATTTTTGTTCAATTGCCTACTTTATTTAATGAAATTTTGTAATTGGAAGCATGTCTGGATGCAGCATTTAAAAAAGAAAAAAACTTATTCCTAAGTGCAACGATGCAATGCTTTTTTTTAAAAAAAAAAAAAGATGACTTCAGAAACCTTACTGACATAGCTATGAAATTAGTCTTATCTTTCGCCTTAATATTTTAACATTTATTATTATAATTTCAATTTCAGTCACAATAAAGTTCAATTTACATGAATCTATACTTTTTGCAAGAAATTCATGGACGAAAAAAGAAAGAAAAAAAAAGAATGAATAAAATATAAAGAAATATATTTAATTTCTAGCTTTCTTTCATGCTCAAATAAATTGAAAATTGGTATTAAATTACTGGTAGCGCTTTTAAGAAAATTAGAAAGAAATTTACTATATGCTTACCTGCGAATAAAACTTAAGCACATGATGCTGTATCTGAGAACTAAGCGTTTTAATTTGTACGTTTAGATGCTGCATCTAAATATTATTTGTAGAACATTAGATTATGTATAGTTAAATCTGATAGTAAATGAGCTAAGAAATGAAGTAATGTATTTCAGAGTTGAAAGAATTTCAGTAATTATCAAAACTTTCGATTTGAAAAAAAAAAAGTTTTTCCCCCAGAAAATTAACCAGCAGCTGTTTTTTGAAATTTTAAATATGGTTCTTATAATTTATTTTAGCCGAAGCGCTTATTATTTTGCCAAAAAGGATAACTTATTTAAATAGCTTTAACGTAAAATTTTTTAGCTCATTTCAAGTATCCGTTTGTAGAATATCTATACATACAATATAGAATATATATGCATACATATATATTGAAAGAACCAAACATTATTGATATCCATTTAAATTTGAATTTAAAAAAAAACTTTCAATGTATTTTTTTTTCTTATTTTGTTAAATAAAATTACACTTTAAGACATATAAAGATTAAATCCTCCTAAAAATAAAAATTATAATTCACTTTGATAGATTAAATTTGTATTATGTGCGTCAAAATCATAATTTTTATAAATATCTTCAGTGTAGGAAAATTATGAACATGTTAATTCATAGAAAATTTTTAAGCACATTTCTCGCATTATATTAATTACTTTTACCACTCGCATGAAAAGCAGTAAGGCGGTCATTAGCATTTTCCCCACGGAAGCCTTTTTTCATTATCAGAGATATGGAGTATCACTTAACAGTGAATGATTACCATATGGTGCACATTGTAAAATCGCCAAATTTTACATACGAAGATAAAAGCTATAATGTTGTACCCTTTTTAAAGCTTGAGCGCAAATGACACCCTCTAATGAGCTAGCGCTAATAAGAGTGAGCGCAAGTGACACAGAACCAAAATATGTACATTAGAAACATAATTGGAGGGGAGGGGGGCCTCAAATTGAATTGCACCTCGGGCCTCTGAAACTCCGAACCCCCCACTGGAGAGTGTGAACTAATAGTAAGAACTGAAAAATTGCAGCAACAATCAGAACATTATTTCAGCTGCTTAATTTTGTAGTTTAAAGACACTGAATAAAAAGATAATTAATTTCGATGGTACATTAGTGTTCAAATACATTATCTATATCTTTGCGTTTCTGCAATCTCTCAATGAATTCCATTAATTTTTTTCTCTTCTTTTATGCTATGGTAAAAAATTATAGATTCCTTGAATTCAGAATTATTAAAGAAAATTTAAAATATCACAATTTTGAATATGAAGTTGAAAATTAACTTTCGCTGATGAAAAGTAAAACAACATATAATTATCTCGCTGGTCTTATTAACTAAATTTCAAAATAGCAATAATTCCAAAATTCTGAAAAAAGTATTAAAGAATTTATATTTAATTTGACGTCCATTTTTCTCATTCTAATTCAACATTTAAATATCTTGTTAATATTATTAATTAAGTTTCCGAATAACAACAATAATTCCAAAATTCTGAAAAAAGTATTAAAGAATTTATATTCAATTTAACTTCTTTATTCCTTATTCAAAAATGTATTAAGAAATGCAAAAGAACCAATAAGGCAAATAAATATTGAATTATATATAAATATTGTATAAGGTAAGCAGATTCAAAAGTATTTTCACTCAGTGTTATTATATTTCCAACTTATTTTAGAATAATATTAGAAACCTGAAGTATTGGTTCCCCTTAATCTTTCTCATATATTTACTAATAAATTCACGAGGATAATACTTAAGCAAGAACCTATTAACGTTCAAACTTATGCATTTTTTTGGAGATTAATCGCTGGAATTTATTATATAGGAACCAGAAGGCGCATTTTGAAATTTGGTTTTCCAACTGACTGAAATCCAAATTCAAAACTAAAATACAATTGCTGTCTCAAGGTCACCTTCCTAACTTAATATATTTAATTCATTCTGTTTTTGAGTTATCGAGTTTACATACTTCTAAAAGTACTGATTGACAGACGGTCAATCCTTGAACTGATTTGTTTCTAAATTCGAAAGGCCAAATTTGTATATTAAATTTTACTCATTTAATTATTTTGTTATTATATTAACTTAAATTCAGAGAGCCTTGCAGACTTTGTGGATTTCATTTAAAAATACGATATACCAAATTTTATTTGACAAGCTGAAAGTGTTTTGGAGCTATCGTGTTCACAGACAGACAGATATAATTGCAAAAAAGGTATTTTCCGACTGAGGAAGGCCTAAAACATAGAGATGCCCAATAAACGGAAGCTTTTAAAATAGTAAATAATACATGTCTATTAAATCTTAAATTAAAAAATATTTTTGATGAGGAAGTCATCAATAGCCTGACATATAAAATGATTGCCAGAATTCAATGGAAATATTGATTGTTATAGTTCGGCGAGAATTGTTGCTGAATGTTGAGTCAACGATTGCTAGAATATTAATTCAAAATGTTAGCAATCATTGACTCCGGCTGATAAGCTGGTTACATAAGCAGATAGCATAATATGTAATTCAGATAAATATAATCTTTATCAACGCATCTTTTTAGATAACAGCAAGTTATCTGAATAAAATTTTGTTATTCACGCTTATCACTGATTACCTGTTTCAGTTTTTTCTTCTCTTAATGTTTTTCCAATCAAAAATTCGCATACACACAAATACAAGAAAGAAAGTGATAATAAAATGGAACATAATGGAATAATGGAAATTTATAAAAGCAAATGTAACTGAATGCAGCTTAGAAATCAAGAACCAATGTCAAAAGTGTGTATTAAGATATTTTGTAAAATACTGCAAAATAATTAAATAAAAATAAAAAGCCATTTTTCAAAAATTAATTATTACTGATGCAATGGATATTTGATGTATTGTTTATATCTAAGACTCGCTTTTAGGAGCAGTACACAAGTAATGAAATCAAATCCCTAAGAAAATAATATTTAGTCCAATTGTGCAGTTGCAATCCAATGATGAAGTCATTAAATAGTTGGGAATAAAAGTCCTATGTTATAAAGGTAATTAATTTCAGAATCCCAGAGAATTATGGTCAAAACTTTGTAAAAACATATAAAAATTCCAAAATAAAACAAGTAAAATAATAATAATAATCGAAGCTATAATATAAAATATCGCAATATGAAAGTCCTATATGCTTGATAAGTCTGTTTTTATATTATAATTAAAATTTAATCTTAATTATGTATTAACTAAATCATATAAATGCAATGCTCTTGAGTATAAATCTAAAATCTAAAACACTCGGAAATGGTTTAGTAAAATAAAATGGATCATTTATTTTGCCTATGAATTTCTCCCGGTTTTTTACTTTTCATTAATAATAAAAAAGTAATGTTAAGAAAAATACATCTTAACTTTACTGAACTTTATGTTTATACTTAAATTTCAGAGACGGGAAATATACTTCCTATGCAATCATAAAGAAAATTGCATTTAATGATAATTAAAATTACATTTTTTGTCATGAAAAGACGAGAACCATGTTATTATATACAAAAGTATATCACATTCTGCACATATGGAGTGCGTCCTCTTTTCTTGTCACTGTGTGCAGCATTTCCTACGTCATCTGTAGTAGGGAACCCTCTTTTATTTATGAATTCCCACACTTACTAAGTACACATCATGTGGAACTGCACAGCTCTTTGTTTGGAAACTAACGAGACATCCTTTGTTTTAATTTTTTTTGAAGAATGTCTGTGTATTATTTGATGCTGTGTTTTCTGTAAGACAATGTAGGTGGGATGTAATCTTCCTAATGCCCACGAAAGGGCTAAACGGAATATCTTTGTACCGAAATAAAATTAGTATAAATTAAAAGCTCATTTTTAAATTTTTTTTAAGTGATGTAACAATGATTTTATTGCAATAAGATCAGATTCCGATGTTGTCGAAGAAAGGAATAACATTTTTTAATTAATTTTTAATTAAAAAATATGACATTAATTTTGGGATCCCCTTTTATTTTGTATTCGCGTTACATTAGAAATAATCAAGCAAAAAATTTGATAATTTGAGGTTCAGTGACATTTCTAACAGATCGTTTCGAGCAATTGGTTTTTCACACTTTATATATAATATCCTATCCAATAAATATTAACTTATAAAAAGTTATTTATAAGAAGTATATTTAATTCTAATTAAGTTTTGAAATAATATTAGTAAAAGATTATTTTAAAGTAAATTATGAATGTATTATGAATGTATGCTGCCAAAATGAATATAATGAAGCTGCATTTGAATACATTCTAACGTGAGAGGAAAATAAAAGGTTAACAAGAAACCACTAACCACTACCACTTCAGATGACTCTAAAATCCGTTCTATTGGTCCGAATAAAATAAAAGTTGAACTACAGATTATTCAGATGATACGTTTTACATGTATTAATTTTAAAAAATATAGTACAAAAATTCCCCAATAAATAGCCCTGTAACACAAATGACATTTATTTGCATATGTTGAAAATGTGAAACATAATTTGTGTTAAAGCGCATGTATATTGCCATTTTTCTTTGGATAAAAAGAAGGCAGATTCTGCACGAACATTAGTTTCTTCTCTGTTCCTCATGCCCACGCTGCAAGAAAGAGCCCTACTGGTGAAATTTTTCAACCAGAATCAACAAAACTCCATTGCAGCTCTAAAGCCTTTTCGTAGTATGAAGCAGATGCGAAGAGGTTCAATGTCTCCAGGTGCCTTACGCAAGATGATGCAGAAAATTGAAAAAACTGCGCAACTTGCCAATTTTCCAGTTAGTGGACGAAAAAAAAAATTAGTCTTTCAGGGTCGAAAATGCTGTGATCGCTTGTGTATACCAGTAGTCAGTTGCCACATAATAGTGTGATTTTGCCAATTGTTTCTTGCTTTTTGGATATGCCATATTCAACAGTGTAAAAATTCGTACGGCAAATTTTGCCTTTTTATCCATACAAAATCGTCTGTGCACCCGTTGCAGTATGGGCACTTAGAGGTCCGAAAAACTTTTGCACCTCAGTTCCTTGCTCTATTGGTGATTGACACAACTTGGCCATGGGTCAGTCTGCGGGTTGATAAGGCCCACTTTCGGAACAATGGGGAAGTTAATACCCACAATTATCGTATTTGGGCAGAGGGAAACCCTCACGTTATCTAGGAACAACTCTTGCTCCTGAAAAGTGACGGTATGGCGTGGTTTTATAGCTGCCTTTATCATTGGATCGCATTCCTTTGAAGAGATAACTTCTAATGGAATCCATCACAGGACAACCACTAAGGAATCTTCAAATGGAATCCATCACAGGAATAAATCACATGAATCTTCAATATTCCGTCACAGGACAACGGTACCATGATAAGCTGAGGCATTTTGAAATCCCAACTCTCCTACAAAGTGGAGGTCTTTAAGACATCATTTTCATGCAGGAGGTTCCATCATCTCATATTGATTGTCGTGTAAAGTGGTTGTTGATACAGCCTTTCACACGGGTTATCAGCCTTTATTTACCAACAGCATGGCCTCCTCGCTCGTCGAATAGCGTTCCTTGCGACTTTCGGTTGAGTAATTTGAAGGACAATAATATCAGAAGTCAAAGGAAATCATATCTAACAGATTTGAAGGACAACATTTGGCGTCATATTCTTAATATTCCGGCAGACTCGCTTCGGTCATCTGCAAAACTGTGGTTCTCAAATTAAAGCACATTGTTGAAAATAAAGGTCATATTGAGCAATTTTAATTTTACTTTATAAAACAATTATAAACCATATTAAATGGTTTCATACGTATCATAACTCCACATAATGGTGAATTTTTGTACTAATTTTTTGTTTAATAAATGTAAAGCGCATCATTCCTATAATCTGTAGCACAAATTTTATCTCATTTGGACCAACAGAACGTATTTTACAACCCTCTGAAGACTCATTGACACACACACACTCAACACACATACAAATACAGACATATCTACACACATCTCTCTGTCTCTCTCTCTCTCACACACACGCACGCACGCGCGCACACACAACCTTTCTCTCTCACACACGCGCATGCAAATACACACATACACACTCAATCTTGCATACTGACACATACTGACATACACTTACATACACTAACACATAAGTTTCATGACTGGTCTTAATGAGCAATTGTCCCTTTCTCTTTTAAAGCATTCCTTAACTTCAATTCTTAAGAAAAAAATGTATTTGAAGGACTAATTTATATACTTTTACATTATTTATAATAATTTGATAGAGATCAAAGATTGGTAAAAAAGATAATCTGGTAAATACTTTTTGTAATTTAATTTTCAGCTTATTTTCTTCGGATTTCAAGGAAGACATTGGAGGATGGTCATAATATACAACTGGCAATATTAACCTAGCTTTAAAGGACATTTAAAAACCAGATGCTTAGTATTTTTTGACAGGTAATATTCATACGATGGCTATTATGCTAAAATAGGACATGTATGAAGCTGCCGTAGTTCTAAACACTCGATAGGACGGATTGTTAAATATAGAACTTCAGAACTCGGAAGGTAGCTTTTCTTGAGTAGAGATCGAGTTCACTAGGATAGGATAATATAAATAGACCTACTTGATAAATTTCCCAAGATTTCATTTTGATTTGCAAATAAAAAAATATTGAAATTTGAAATATTGAGTGTTACTTTTTTTTCATAATTTTGGAACATTTTTGCAAAATTGTTTATTTTACACTTAAAATAAACATACATTTTTTTTTAACACTAAGAAATTCCAGGCACCACCATGTATCACACGGGGCTTACAGAAGTATACAACACATTTCATAAATACATCACATACAGAGCAGCTAATTAGGTATCACATTCGCTTGCACAGCCCCTTTTTACAAGGAGGGGCACATTCAAACATGCTTAACCGGAACTCGATCCCGGGACGCCCATTCACAAGGAAGACGGGCTACCCCTTTGCAAAGACGTCGGCAGACAGACAAGAATAAACTCTTTTTTTTTCTTTAATTTTAATAATTTTTTTAAAAAGTTTTTTCAATGTGCTTTGCAATAATGCTTATTTTTTGTTTCGTTTTTGCTTTTATTCACATGCGTGTTGTGGTGATATTAAGCACATATTTTTCATACAAGTTATTATTATTATATAATTAAAAGTAAATTAAAAAAAATAACATAAAAGTAGGTAAATCAAATGTACATCATTTCTTTGTTATGATACTTCATAAAATTATAGAGTAGCTTCGAAGATAATGAGAGAAAGAATAAACAAAAAAGAAATTTATTTACAGATATAACCGTTTGTCTTCAATAACTACCACGGCTAGCTTTTAACATTATTTATTTGTAGACATTCACTAAACTTAAACACATACACAAACAGTTATATAATATAAGGGACAACATAACGTAACCAATTAAGACATTTACGAAAAAACAAAGGGCAGTCCTCAATCGAGACGCTCTCTCTAAGTTGGCTGGAGGTCGACTGGCTATGGTGGCCTAGGTGGATAGACTCCTCTAGGTGGCGCTGATGTTTCTTCAAGGTGACGTTGCCACTTATCAAATTCTTTTTGCGATGATTAGCGATATGCTAGCAGCATACAACAATATTCCAAAACATGGGAATCACTTTGACCGGCAGTCAATCTGAAAACAAAAATGAGCCGATATGCTAGCAGCACATGACAATATTCCAGAACATGGGAATCACTTTGACCGGTAGTCAATCTGAAAACAAAA